>JAJOOF010001997.1:0-29278 GCA_029582545.1 Solanum lignicaule
ACATCCTTGGACATCTCTTAAACCATGTGCCAACATGGGTTGCTTTTAGTTCTACCCTTGGCAAGTAGAACAACTTCCACGGAGTAGGATAGACTCCGGATTCCATACCTTGCTAGTATGGTCTATGTCGGTTAAGGCCTATTTCCATCATATGGGATGTGCACTCTAATATTGGATAGGTTCTACAACGTGTAGGTAGTAGTATGGGATGCTATCTACACATGGCACGAGTAGGCTTAGAAGATACTAAAGTGAGTTCCCTAAGCCTTAGGGCTATTATGTGATTGTCCCCTATATGCTTGCGTGTCTCCTAAATGGTTTTATAAAGAATGTTGACTTAGTATGTTATAATGTAATGATAAAACCCTTGTCTATAGTAACTCTTAGGAATAGTTAGGTGTATATGAAGAGGTTGTATGGGCGGTCATTTCATTATTCACTTAAGTGTGGCTTAAATGGTAATGAAGGAGTTACTTTGCTATCTTGTTTAAGTATAGTACACTTGTGTTAATTGAGTTGTAAATGATGTGAATATGGTCTTAATTGTGAATGGTGACTTCAAATGTGGGTTTATGCTTGTGGTTGTAAAGGTTTGTTAAAGAAGGTCTTCAAAGCATGCATTCCTTGTAAATGTCCGTTGTGCATGTTTTCTTGCATGGTCATCATACTTAGTACTTATTGTACTAATTCCATATCTCTCTATTGTTACAAGTGTAGGTGGTGGAAAGTGAAGAGATCTTTTGAGGAAGCTTGGGATATTGACTCTTTTCAAGAAGCTTGGTATGTCCTCATATATTCGAAGACATAGTTGTTACCTTTCTAGTATTTCCACTTAGACATTGTATAAGACTTAATTTTGTTGTAAAGGGCCGTGCCCCTAAGATGTTCTATTCGTGTCTAAGATGGTACATGAGACTTAGAAATTCTGCTTCATTACATTTGAAAGATTT
The DNA here is from genome assembly GCA_029582545.1 of Solanum lignicaule. Classification (NCBI taxonomy): domain Eukaryota; kingdom Viridiplantae; phylum Streptophyta; class Magnoliopsida; order Solanales; family Solanaceae; genus Solanum; species Solanum lignicaule. The sequence continues at coordinate 951 of JAJOOF010001997.1, forward strand.
TATGAGTATTATAAATTTGTTTTAAAAAGTATTTAAATTCCTTATGGTTTTTATTACCGAATGCGATGAATGAATGCTAAGAGGCTTGTATTAGACCTCCGAGAGGTCGAGTACACATGTTATGACTTGGGGGTGCTCTCGGGTCGTTACACCTAACCCAACTTCTTATAAATGGACAATGTCATCAAATTAATGCTTCCCCCAAATCCCACAAAGCATTCGCAAAGTGTAGAATCCCAATGGTACAAGGAATAGTGAAAGCTCCAGGATCTTCTTTCTTCTGCACAAGCGACCAAGTAGCAATATCACTACAATGTTGCAGCCTCTCATCATTCTCAAAACTCACAACCCTTATTTTGGTCACCAAGTCTTTCACGAATTTAGCATACCCAAGCATTTGCTCCAAAGCTTCTATCAATGGGACATTTATGGACAGCTGCTTGAACATAGATATGACCCTGCGGTATTTTCTCTCTTTGGTCTTTTTCACCACTCTCTATGGGAATGGAGGTGGAGGTCGGGGCAAGGAAACAACTTTTTGGGTCACCTCTGCTTCCTTCACTGTGTCAACTTTTCGATCTTTAGTAACCTCAATCTCATCCTCATCTTTTTCTATCAGTTTGTCAATCTCAGACGGCATGGCATGGTCACTGGTCCTCTTTTATCAGCGAGTAGTGACTATCATACAATGCCCATCATTTTTTCGATTCTAGATGGTGTTGCTAGGAAGTGTTCCAGGCTGACGTAGGTTCACCGTAGTGGACAAATGACTAAACTATTACTCAGGTTTCTTGATTGACACTTCATGGGCATCAACTTATTGACTGATTCTAGAAAAGTCATTTCACATTCTCATCAGTTTCATCAAACATCTTCATCATTTTTTTCATCATATCCTCAATGCGTGACATACTATTATTAGCCTCTCTATTAGAAAGAGGAACATCGGGTCCAACATTATCATTCCTGTTGCCTTAATTATTTCGGTTATAATTATTGTCACGATTGTAGTTCCCCTCCCATACATAGTTACCCTCACGGTTGTAGTTTCCATAGTTCTGACCTTGGTTTCCTTTGCCTTGGCGCCAATTATCCGAGATGGATCCTTGGGCGTTGGTTCGGAAACCGCCCCATCTGATCATTCACCAAATTTGCATCCTTCTCATAGTAACATTCCTCAACTGGTGGCGGTGGAGATCTAGTAAGATAATTTACCACATTAACCTTTTCTGCATTTCCACTCACATGCTTCAACACTAAGCTCAGTTCTGTCCTCATTTGAGCTATCTCTTCACGAATGTCATCATTAGCTTGATTTGGTGTAGTTTGGACCGCCAATGTGCTCCTACCAGTATTTTCCTTTCTAGTACTCTAAGTTTTATTGATTAGGGAAATCCTCTCAAGTCTTTCAGCGATCTCCTCGAAAGTATGCTCACCATATGATCCTCCAGCAACAGTATCTAGCACAGCCCGACCATTGTCATCCCTTTCTCTATAGAAGTACTCCTTGAGTGACTCATCATCTATGTGGTGATTCGGAACACTCCTCATGAACCTAGTGAATCTATACCATGAACTACTTATGGACTCTCTAGGTAGTGATATAAAATTATTCAGTTTATCCTTGTGATTAAAGTTCTTGGACACCGGGAAATATCTTGCTACAAACACCTTATACAATTGATCCCATGTATAAATTGAATTATACGACAACTCAGAAACCCACACAGCAACATCACCGGTCAACAACAATGGGAATACTCTCAAACCTATAACATCCATATACAACTCTGGTCGTCCTACACAACTCTTACTAACACTTGACAATTTAGCCATGTGAGGGTATGGATCTTTATAAGCGAACCCATCAAACAACCCTCTTACCGTAAGAATCTGTATAAGACTGTTGGTCACCACAAATGTATGTCTCGGAGGTAGAAGAAGGAGAACAATAGGCCCATCTGATCCAATTGTGTCATAGTCAGCCTTATAGTGATCACCAAACGTCGGTGTTGGTAGATTCTGCCTCTTTTCTACATATTTGTTTATAGGATCACGTTGAATCTGAGCGGGCATATTAATAACTCCTGGAGCCTGCAATTCAACTCCATCTCTTAGACCCACTCAGATTGGATTGTTGTGTACCCCTTGATTATTCATTTTCCTGAGAGTTCTTCTTAATTCAGGATCATAGGGGGTCAAGGGTTCTTAAGACCTTGTGTACATGGCATACACTAGAGCCAAAACTTGTACAAGACAAAAACAAAAGAAAATTGTAAAATCAGGAAATAATTGACTAAAGTTCAATATTGTAGTTACATTTAATCTAAAGTTTGTATTCCCCAGCAGTGGCACCAAAATGTGATACGCTTAAATTACACCTCCCTAAAGAAGTATAAGCGATCGTTGTCAAATAAAGAACCCAACCTGTAGGTTGAGGTCAATCCCACGAGGAATATGGTTTAGAATTAAACCAAGGCAGCAGTGTACGAGTTCAACCTACGGACCGTAGGAACTCCTATGAGCCATAGGAAGGGAGATATTGGACTTCTTTGGAATTTTGGAAATGTCAAGTCTCTGTTGTTTGAACTACGAGTAGTAAGGATAAATCATAGGGTGTTCTATGGATCGTGTGTGTGTGGGGGGGGGGAGGGTTCAGTGAAGTGATTCAAATATAGTGAAATTTTGGACTTAAAGTTGGGTTGTACGTAAGAGGCCTACAAGCATAGAAGTGGAACGGGCCTTAGAAAGGTATCATTGAATTTATTAGAAAGTTGAGTCCATTAATTGATGGTACGACTGACCAGATGGTCAGTACAAGTTCCTAAGGACCGTATGTCGAAGTCTAGGTTCCTCTTAAATATTTTAATGAAGGGCATTTTAGTCTTTTTCTCCCAAATTAACCCCTAAACTATGTCAGTTTGGCCCTGTAACTACCCCTATTACCAGTTTTACTCTTACAAACTTACACGAATTTCTCTCATTCACTAAAACCCTCCCAAAATCTCTCAAGTCTTCTTCTCAATAATTCTCTCAAGAGCTCCAAGATGAAGAACTAGGGTTTCAAGCTTTAAGGTCTCATTCTCCTTGATTTATTAGGTCTTTAATTATCTAGGTATGTAAGAATTTACTAGTAGATCTGTTTCATTCATTGAGTCCTAAAAGAATCTCAATCTCCCATTCAGTTTCACCCAATTATCTATGGTTTCATGCAAATCTCCATGGGTCTTATTCGTTATGATTCAATTGTTTATTTTGAATCTTATTATACATGATTTGATTGAATTACATAATTTTTAATTGATTTCATATCCATGCCTATGTCAACTTTGTGAACATGAATTATGTATTATGCTTATGAACACATGAATTATGATTATAAAAGCTACGCATATTTTATGAAAAGGACTATTCATGATCTATGAATTCTTTTGATATAAGTATCAATGATTTGTGAAAGATTTTCTCACATATGAATGAAATCATGATTTAGATTGTAAGAAAGGTAAGTGTCTATTATGAAGAAGTTTATGAAATCATGAATTGAAATGAGCTAATATATGATGACTTATGATTGGATTGGTAGTTAAATTGAGCCTTTCTGTAACACTTCAGATTCAAAAAGGGTATAAATTGCTTCTTGCAGGATCAGGTGCCAGCTTCGATGAAGCCACCAATAGCCTGTAGACTGATACACCATCTGTATGTCAACTTGTTGTTGGCCAGTTTAGATTCTTAAAAAATTTCAAGTTCCATTACTTTCCAAAGATTCACCAAGACGGTCGTTTTCCAATGCACAAGTAGTAGGTAGGTGTCATAGGTGAGTCCTAGACTTAGAGAAATTTTAGAGTCGAAGTTGAGACCCACGACTGGGCATGTCCAACGTGCAGGTTAACCCACAGACCGCACATGGGTCCGTCATTGGGAGTCCTCAAATCATAGGCTCTGAACTCGATCGATGACAAACCAGTACGGTCCGTGGTCTGACCAATGGACCGGTGGTCCGGTCGTCGACGGGAGTCGATATTTACTTTTATAAGGGCTTTTTTGGTCTTTTCCTAATTGTTCTAGCCTGATACTATGTCATTTTATCATCTGTTAGAAGACTATATAAATGTTTTTAACCCGAAAGTCATCCAAATCAATTCACTCTCTCAAATTCTCAAACGTAGAACAAGTCACCCTCTGAAATATTTCTCTCTCTAGAAAATTGAAGAAGAAGACTAGAGTTTCCAGTTAAGTCTCCAATTCCACCATTAAAGTCAAACTTTTGGCATTAAGGTATGCTAGTTTTCATCGATGGAGTTCTTTCCTCCATAGAGTTCTAAATTCTCGAATTTAGAAAATTAGAAATCTCCAATTGAAGTTAAGGTTTTATTCTATATAATGAGTTCTTTTCAATATTGATATAATTTATTGTTTTATGAACTATTATACATGAATTGAGATAATCCCATGTTTTTCAGATGAATCCCCATGAACCTATGCTCAACCATTGTTTTCTAGATTTTGGTGATTGAAACTGAGTTTTGAACCATGAAAGGTGAATTATGGAAATATGCATGCTCTTATAAAATTGATGAAATAAAGTATAAATTGCTTTAAGAGTAAAGCATAAATTATGTTGTTGTTTGTTGATTGTGGTGAAAGGTTTTCTCACATAAAGGATTCTAAGGTTGAAAGGTCTTGTCACCTAAAATGAATCAAAGTTAAGGAGCTATTCTACAAGTGAGGCAAACAACAATTACCCATGAACTCAAATGATAAGACAAGTGGTGATTACCCATGTCTCGTGAATGTTAAGAAAGTTAAGAATAATCAATATTATGTGGGAGTTATGCTTAGCACTAAGTGGATAAGTGGAGATTACCCATGTCCCATAAACTATGTGCAACTATAGGTTGTCTAGATACACATTAGCTAGTGGATCCACGTAAGATTAAAGTTCATGGTTCTTACATTTTCAAGTGAGGACACCTCTTTTCGGTGTGGGGTAGACACCATATTCCATGTTAATAGCTCATATGGTCTTACATGTCAGTTAATGGTAAATCCCCGACACTAATGAATAAAGGTTACTTTTAGAAGTATCTCAGGAAAGTTTTAAAGATGATGTCTTACATTGACCATGATTTATGACTTATGTTTTCTAACTATTTTATGTCATGGTTCGTAGGTCAGGACCCCAAAATCCAGCTTATGATGATGGACGACGGACCGACAGGACAGGCCGTCAGTCAAACCATGATACGTCAGTCGGGGTCGTGGCTGGAAGTTAATTTTTGTGGAAGTTGGGTCTTTTACTAATTAGTCTAGCGTAATACTACATCGTTTTATCTTTCACTAAGACCCCTATTCACTTCATTCTCTTCAAATTCACCAGAAAAGAAGAACAAGTTTCCTCTCCAAAATATTTCTATGTCTAGAAAGCTTGAAGAAGAGCGATTAAACCTAGGGTTTCAAGTCTAGTCTCCATTCCTCCATTGAAGATAAGCAATTGTCTTTGAGGCAAGATATTTTTAATCCGTCTATTCCTTCTATTTATGGGTTCATAAATTCTCTATTTTCAAAGTTAGAAATCCCCAATTGAGTTAGGATTTTCTTCAATTGACATGGGTTGTCTTGATTATTGATTTAAATGATTGAATTATGATCTCTTATGCATGAATTAATGAAATACTATGGTTTTTGTGATGATTCCCATAGGAACCCCTATAATCCCCATGTTTTTAAAGTGATTATCATATCATGTGGGATTTTGATTATGAAGGAAGATTTTTTTGAAATCAAGCATGTAGTGATAAAATTACATGAATTTATGATGAAATCCATATATAACCCATGTTATCTAAATGTTGATGATTGAAACTGGGTTTTGAACCTTGAAAGGTAAATTATGGAATTTTGCATATTCTTATGAAATCTATGCAAATGTTTTAAGGATGCTTTGAGAGTAAAGTATCAATGATGATGTTGTTGTTGTCTTGTTGAAAGGAGTTTTTCATATACACATGAAGAAATGATGTGAATGGTTTTCTAACATAATAAAGATTCTAAGGTTGAAAAGTCTTCTCACCTAATTGAATCAAAGATAAAGAACTATTCTAATGAAACCTAGTTTAGATTGGTTATTGAATGATACTTTTCCATGGATGACTTGTGAATTAGCTTGGATTGGCAAGATGAGGTGTCCTTCCATGGATAATAAGAACACGTAAGAAATGACTATTCCATGGGATTTATGCTTAGCACCATGAGGATATTGAGACGGAAGCTCTCCCGTTAGTAGATGTTGAGTTTCTAGAAGCAATCTCCTTATCCCTTACCTATGTGCCCCCATAGGATGATTGTTTAGATTGACATTAGCTAGTGGATCCACTTAAGCTAGAAGTTCATGGTTTGTACCTTGGCAAGTAGGACAACCCTTTTTGGTGTGGTAGACACCAGGGGATCATGTTATAACTCACATGGTCCCTATGTCGATTAAGGCTACTTCCACAATAATAATGAACTAAGGTTACTTCAAGAAGTATCTCATATGTGGTCAAAGGTTTTAATAACTTTAGCTTGCATTGACTCTATTTTATGACTTATGTTTTCTAACCATTTTATATCATGTTTTAGCTTGGTCAATTGCATGTAATTAAATGTCCTCTATTTTCATGATTGAAATGTTTTATGCATAGCTATCTTATTTGGTGCATTGTTTTGTGCTAACGTATACTCTCGCCTACATTTCCCCAAATGTAAGGTTCGACGGTTAGGTTTCTCAATTTCGTGGCTATTGGTTGATTACAAGGTTCCCGACCTTTGGTGAGTCCTCATGCTTTGAGGACGGATTTTCATTGTTCTTAGTTTTCTTTCATATTTCGAATTTTGGACTGATGTATGGGCTAGGCCCAATTTCATTCTGTTGTACTAGATGGCTAATGAGACAAGTGTTTTAGACTTCCGCTTTACTTTTAAAAAACTTTTGGACTTGAAATTTTGTCTTTACCTCTTTTGTCCTATTTCTTATGTTATAAATGCTAAGTGGCTTGTATGGGGTATCTCGGGGTCCCATATGCCATGTTACATCTTGGGTGTACCCCTGGGTTATGAAAAAACTTTGGAATTAGAGCACAATGTTTAGAATGGTCCTAGGATGTCTCATAAGCTGCGCTGAGTAGAGTTTTGTTCATGAGTGTGAAGTGCGCCACATTTATCAATGAGAGGCTACAAGATGTTTAGGAAACTCAACTTTTTCCATTACTCTAAAGTCATGCGATAGAGTTTAACTCTATAAGGTCTCTCTCATATTCTTTATCCATTGGCCTACAATACATGGATACTTGAAGCACTTATGGTAGAAGGAATGTGAGGGAGAATGCGGAACAAGAAGCTCCTCCCGAAGTTGCTCAAGTTTTGGTTGATCCTTGGCCGAGCAAGTGACTAACATGGAGTTTAGGCCTGCTTTTCAAGTGTTGGCTCAAGGCGTAACGGCCAAAGACATTAGGGAGGTTGCGATTCCCGTGAACTCAATTGTGGGTACTACGGCATCTAGAGTGAGGGACATCACTAGGATGAATCCTCTAAAGTTTCATGGTCTAAGGTTGAGAAAGATCCTCAAGAGTTCATTGGTGATGTTTACATGATGTTGATGATCATGGCAGTGACACCAGTAGAAAAGGTGGAGAATTTTAAAGTTCTTTTGATTGGGAGATGTTTAAGCTCTCTTTTCTTGATACGTTTTTTCCCCTTGAGATGAGGGAAGCAAAGGTGCTTTAGTTTGTCAAACTTCGACAAGGAAGTATAAGTGTGAGGGAATATGCTTTCAAGTTCACAAAATTGTCTAAATATGCTCCTACAATGGTTGTCGATCCATGGGCAAGGATGAGTAAGTTAGTTTTGGGTGTGTCCGAAATAGTGGTTAAAGAGTGTCGTACGACCATGCTCATAAATAATATGGACATCTCTTGTCTCATGGTTCATGCTCAATATATTTAAGGGGAAAAAATAAGGAAAATTCTAGGGAGACAAAGAGGGCTAAAATTGGTGATGGTAATTTCATTCATGCAAGGTCCAATTGACATGGTTGTTCTAGGTTTCAAAAAAAAAATTCCTGTCAAGGTTCCTCCAATGCTCTACCTAAGTTCAACAAAAAAAGAGTGTCTAACCCTAAGCTTCAAGGAGGTAATGGTACTGGGTCATCACTGCCTATGTCTACTTGTGTTAGGTGTGGAAAAAAACATGAGGGTAAGTGCCTAGTTGGCACGGATGGTTTCTTCAGTTGGGGTAAAAGTGGTCATAAGATGAGGGATTGCTCGATGCTTATGACTAAAGGAACAGAGGGCAAGAAAGCTCCTCCTAGTTGGTCGGGTTCCAATGCACCCAAGAAAAACTAATTTTATGCACTTTATACTTGTGGTCAAGAGTTCACCTAGACCTCTAACTCCTTCGGATATTAGAAGTTTCTTCGGTTTAGCTTGTTACTACAGAAGGTTTGTTGTGGGGTTTTCTTCAATTGCCTCTCCTTTGACGACTTCGACTAGAAAGAAAGCTAAGTTCATATGGTCCAAACCGTGCAAGAAGAGTTTCCAAGAGTTGAAGGATAGACTCACTTTTGCTCCGATGTTGACTTTATCGGAAGGGACCGATGGTTTTGGTGGTTAATTGTGATACCTCTAGAATTTGGTTAGGGTGTGTGCTTATGCAAAATGAGAAAGTCATTGCCTATGCATCAAGACAACTAAAGATTCATGAGAAGAATTATCTTACCTATGAACTTGAACTAGTGCCAGTTGTTCTTGCCTTAAAGATTTCGAGGCATTATTTGTATGGTGCGCATGTAGATGTATTTACCGATAACAGGAGTTTGCAATATGTGTTCAATCAGAAGGATCTAAATCTTCGCCAAAGAAAATTTCTTGAGTTATTGAAGGATTATGACATGAGTGTTCTCTATCACCCCGTTAAGGATAATGTGGTGGTAGATGCTCTTAATGGGTTATCTGTGGGAAGTGTTGCACATATTGAGGAAGGTATGAAAGAGTTAGTTCGAGATGTCCATAGATTGGCCCGATTTGGTGTTCAGTTAGTGGAATCCACCAAGGGTGGTGTTATGGTTCACAACAGCTCGGAATCATCTTTTGTGGCGGATGTGAAAGCCAAGAAAAGTCTTGATCCAATTTTGGCTGAGTTAGAAGAAGCGGTTCTTAAGAAATCCATCGAGGCTTTCTCCCAAGGGGTAGACGGTGTCCTTATATATAAAGGTCACTTGTGTGTTCCTAATGTTGACAATTTGAGGGAATAGATCTCGTCAGAAGCCCATAGTTTCTGGTACTCAATTAACCCGGGAGCCACAAAGATGTACCGTAATTTATGAAAAGTCTATTAATGGAATGGGATGAAGAAGGATATTGTGACTAAGTTCCCTAATTATCAACAAGTGAAAGTTGGACATCAGAAACTGGGAGGTTTATCCCAAGACATTAGTATTCTAATGTGTTTGGGATTTTGACTCATTTAGGGCTTAATATTCGTTGTTTTAGTGTCTTCAATGACTATTCTAAGCTCTAAACTAATGTTTAAGTGCTGATTTGCAGCAATGAAGGCTAAAATGCAAGGCAAGGACATTACTGAGCTAAAAAGTGCGAAAAAACTGAAAAAGTTGAAGACAATAGAAGCTGAAGATCACCAAAACCACTCCGCGACTCGCCGAGTGGTGCTTCAGCTCACCAAAAGTTATAGAGTGCCAGCCCTGCGAAAAGCCAAATCAGTGATGGAAATGACACTTTCTCCAACAGTTGAATGGATTGGCGACAGGGACCCTGATCGCCTAACGTTATAGAAGTTGAATGGTGGAGAGGCATGTTAGGAGGGCAATGAAGAGAGACACTTGGTGCATCGTGATGAGTCCACAATTTGAGAATTAGTGTCCTCAAATGCATATTTTGTCTCAGTAACTAATGTAAATCCTTAAGTTTTAGGAAATTGGAGTTTGAGGCAAAGCATGGACACTACTTGGCAAAAAGAAACAAAATGGCTGAAAAGACGAAGAAAAGAAGGCCTCAGGATCTCCTAATGCATTAGGCGAATCACCAAATGTCCTTAACCTCACCCAAAGTTCCAGTGTGCTGAGCCCTAAAGGAAAAGATCAAGTTGGCGATGAAAGGGAGCGGTCGACGCGTCGCCGAACAGTTCCACAAAGTAGTAATATATCTTCCAATGATCCAGAATGCGAAGATGCTAAAGGCAAAATTTGAAAGGCGATGAAGCAAACCAAAGGGCGGATCACCGAGTACATCAACAATCTCGACTAGCTGCGCCGAGTGATCCTTCACAGCACATTTTTTTTACAACTATAAATACTAGTTTGAATTTTTATCTTAGTATGCAATTTCAGAGACAACATTTTATTTTTCTAAGTTTTCAAGTAGAGAACATTTTACTGAGCTTTTGAAGATTTGAAGACTTCCAATTCCAAGAAATTTGAAGTGGGTGTTGAAGATTATTCATCTTAGACTCGATTGAAGTGAATATAAATCATACCCAGTTGATGTTACTTCGATTTGGTATCATTTTCTTCCATTTTTCTATGTCTAGCTAAAACCCCAATTCTTGGGATGTGATTTTGTGAATATGGGTAAAATTTCTTGTTGGGTATTTGCTTATTGTTAGGCTATTTGCTGTTTAAATATGATTTCATTTAGTAGTTGTGTTTGAACTTAATGGGATTGTATTTTCAAATACAATTTCATCTTAGTGTTTTTAGCTTGCTCGAGAGAGAGGTTTTAATACTAAGACTACTAAATCGATAGCCGGTGGTTATTGGGTCGTCATGGGTTCAGCTCGAGAGAGTGAATCCTAGGCCTTTTCCACACATTCAACTTGAGAGAGTGAATGGGCTAAGGCAGAGGCTGTGCTTAAAAGTGGCAACTCGGTTTTCGAGAGAAACCGAGTTGATTCTAGGTACGTTGCTCAAGAGAGAATTTACCCCCACTAAAGTCTAGTCTAGCTACAAATGTTCAGCAATTGACTATTAATAGCATTTACCCGATTGTGTAGTTTATCACATATTCCTATCCCTTCCCAACAATCCCCTCTCCCTAATTCACATCTTCTTATTTTCACTGTTTTTGTTCATTAATTGAATACAAACCGCCCATTGATAATTGACATTCATGTCAACTCCTTAATTTATGAAGTATTTACTGGATAATATTTTTAGCTATGGTTAACTCTAGCATAATCGCGCTTAACTCATAATTCTGAGAAATTGCTCCCTTGGGACTCGACCCCAACCCATTTGGTTGGGTTATATTACTATTGTACGATCATAGACACTTTAATTGGAAGTTGTTTCTTGATTACGTGAACATCACATCGCAAACCTGGTCACCAATGCTAGACTAATTCGACCGATTGGTCAAAAAGCTAAAAATCTGGAAGATTATAAATGCAAATTTTTATATGATGAAAAGGAGTTCCGAAATTTTGAGAAAAAGTTCTAAGTGATTGAGAGTTCTAACTTAGAGTTTTTTTTATCCCAAACACTATTTTTAGAGTTTTTGAGTAGAATTGTAGGTTGGGTTTTTATTTTAAGTTATTTTAGTAGTGGTTAACTTGTTTAAATAATGATTTTTGGCATTTCAAGTTTAGTTTAAAGAGTTTAGAGGTCGAACGTCAAAGGATGACCATGACGTTTGGAAACTAGTCTTGTGAGCTTATGTGTTCTAAGTGGTGTATTGTTGTCTCGAGTCTTGTTTGAAAATTTTGGGGAGTCAACGTCAAGGCACGTGTAAGACTACATGTTGTTGAAGGCCTTTTCTATGTTGGTTAGGGTGCTTGGGCTTGTGCCAAGCCAAGGAAGGAAGGGCCTTAGCCAAAAGCCAAGGCTTCCAACCTTGGCTTCACGGACCACTTCATGGCCAGTGGTCTTGACCAAGGCTCGTGAAGGAGGTCGTGGAGATGCCTTGGTGGCATGTTAGGAAAGACACTTTGGCCAAGCCACTGCCCCAATTTTCACGGACCACTTCATGACTGGTGGTCTTGACCACGGTTCGTGAAGGAGTTTGTGAAGGTGACTATGCCTGAGGGGGTTTGGAAAGGCAAAGTTAGAAACTGCCTCAAGGACCACGGGCACCACTACGAGCCGTGGTGCCCCTTCATGGCTCGTCCAAGTAGGCATGGTCCCTGGCGGGGCTGCCCAAAATTGGGGCATTTAAGTAATTCCCCTTTTTATTATTATTAAGTGGGGTTGATTTTTAAAGGTTTATATCATTAGTATATATAGGTTTATGTCCTAAAACTAGTCTTTTACTCATTATTTCCCCAAATCAAAACAAGAGTTCTTCCTCTCCCAAAAATTCTCTCTCTAACTCAAGGAAGAAGATGAAGATGAAATGGGAGCTAGGGTTTCGATTGAAGGAGCTTTCTTCATAAAATCTCTTGAGGAATCTTAGTAAAGGTATGGGAGTTCTTTTTCTAGGGAAAGCTATCACCCTAGAGCCAGTTCCAAAATAGTTTCGAGTTTTCAAAGTTTATGAAAAAGCCTTTTTCTCACTCAAACTCAAGGGTTCTTGCATGAAACAATTTCAAATAAAAAGATATGATATTATTGATGTTTAATTGATGTTTTAAGGTGAAAAAAACTCCATGAATCCTTTATTTCAGAATATCCCTAAAGTTGGCTTATGAATTGAGTTATTATTTATGTTTGAATGATGATGGAATTATTCTTAGATTGAGTTGAATAGTTGATTTCTATTATTATCTATTCTCATCTATTGTGAATTGTTGGAGAATTGAGGAATGGTGATTGTGGCTTTGGAAAACGGTAAGTAGACCTAACTTCATTGTTAATGTAGAATTGATATAGAATTGTGATAGATTGATGTGTGATCCACTTATGGTGGAGGTCTTTACTTATTAAATGTATTGTGTGTATGGCCTTTGAGGCATTGTATGAGGTATCGAAGTGTTGACATGCTATCATATATGTGAATGTGATGTGAAGGATTTGAATGAGAATCAAATGAAGTAAAGGTAGTGATGTTGTGAATATAAAGGTGTTCATGTGATCCCAAGGTGATCTTCTATAAAGTGTTATTGTATTGTGATTGAAAGTATGTCCTCTTTTATTGTTCATATGTCATGATGATGGAATGTGAAGGATCTCTATAATGTGTTGTATGTCTTGAATTGGTAGACTTAGGTGCCTATTCTTGATTCATGAAAGCTATTGAATGTGATCTCTTGACTTCGTAGGCTTAGGCATCCTTCTCTTTAGTAATGAATGCATCTTGACTTAAGTGTCTAATTGTGCTTGAATTGGTAGACCTATATTGGCAACCTCTTCTTAAATAAGTTAATGAATGAAAGATCTAGGATCGGTAGATCTAAGTTGGTGCCCATCTATAAATGACAAATGAGGCATTCTAGGCTATGTCTTGTACCGGCAGACCTAAGAATGGTGCCCCTTCATTATGAGTCTAGGTCCCTCTATGACTGTGAAACCATGAAGCGGTAGACCTAATGGTGGTGACCTCTTTCTTTTGTGAAATGATAGACTTAGAGTTGGTGGACAGGAACGGTAAAAAGCCCTCTCTAAGAAAGTCAATGAGCTATCCTTAATGAACCTTGATCGGTAGATCCTTGTGGTGCCCTTTTTGGTAGATGTTCTATGGGTCGGTAGACAAAATGATGGTGCCCTCTCTAGTACATACATGTGAATTAAATTACTCTATGGGAACTAAGGCTAAGCACTGAGTGGATAGGGTTAAGACGGTAGCTCTTCCCGAGTATGAGGCAAGAGTACAATGAACGTCTTTGGATATCCCCTAAACCATGTGCCTACATGGGTTGTGTACTAGTTCTACCCTTGGCAAGTACAAAACCTTCCACGGAGTAGGGTAGACCCCGGATTCCATGCCTAGCTAGTATGGTCTATGTCGGTTAATTCTTATTCCCATCATGTGGACATGCACTCTAGTCATTTGATAGGTTCTACAATGTGTAGGTAGTAGTATGGGATGCTATCTACACATGGCACAAATAGGCTTTGAAGATACTAAAGTGAGTTCCTTAAGCCTTAATGGCTATTGTATGAAAGTCCTCTAAATGCATCAATGTGTCCTAAATGACTCTAAAGAAGATTGTTGACTTGTCATCCTTTTAATATGTTGCATATCTCTCTTATATTAAGGAAATGAAATATTTAGCATGTTGTATTGAAATGTAAAGGTTCTTGTCTATTGTGGCCTTGAGGAACACTTAGGTGTGCTTGAAGAGGTTGTATGGGCGGCCACTTCATGTCTTACTTAAGTTTGTCTTAGGATAACTTTAGACCAAGGTCCTAAGATCATGAAATGATTTGTTTTGACGAATATGTTATGAAATGATTTGTTTTGAGGAATATGTTATGCAATGATTTGTTTTGACAAATATGTTCATGTATTGAATATTAGTACTAGTTGTGCACGATGGCTTGTGATATGAAGCATGATAAGTGGTAAGTTCACGTTTAGTGGCCTTAGGATGATGCTTTAGTGTGGATGGTGGTATGAGACGCTATCCATACATTGCACAAAGTGTTGTCCAAGTGTTACTTGAGGTGGATGGTTTAAGGTGAAGGACTGGGTTATATGTGGAGTATGTGCTAAAGTGGTTGATGACTTGTATGTTGGTTATGGTTGAGTATTGTGACTCTTATACTTGTATTTTCATGAAGTTTTACCAAATGGCATAAAGCATGTCTCTCCCAATAAATGTCCCTTTTAGCATGTTTTTGCATAGCTTGCATACTTAGTGCTTAATTGTGCTAACCCCATTTCTTCCCCTTTTAACTAAAGTGTAGGGATTGGAGATATTGGTGTGCTATGGATGATGGATAGGTTTCTAAGGTGTTTGAAGATGAAGACTTGGTGAGTCCTCATAGATTCGAGGAAAATACCCTAAATGTTCCCTTTTATGTGTTTTAGTATTGTTTAAGTTTTGTATGGGCTTAGTCCCAATGTTGTACTCTAAAGGTATTAGATGGTTTTGAGACATAAGTGTATAAAGTCAGAAGTCTTCCGCTTGCTATTTTAAATGAAAGTATGTTCGTGTGTGAAGAAATTTTTTAATACTTCTCTATTTTTAAGTATCGTACGCAATGAATGATCTAAGAGGCTTGTATTAGACCTCTTCAAGGTCGAGTACTCCAGTTACGACTAGGGGGTGCTCTCAGGTTGTGACAATAACATATGGACCAAAGAGCTCCTCCTTAAGCTCCGGTTGACCGTTTGGCCGACCAAGTGACTAATGCGGAGTTTAGGATGGCTTTTCAAGTGTTGGCTCAAGCCGTCATGGCCCAAGCAAATAGGGAGGTTGTGAACCCAAATTTGGGTACGATAGCATCAAAAGTAAGGGACTTCACAAAGATGAATCCTCCAGAATTTTATGGTTCTGAGGTTGAGAAATTCCTCAAGAATTCATTTACGAGGTCTATAAGGTGTTTGCTATCATGGGAGTGACTCCGGTAGAGAAGGCAGAATTGGCCACTTACCAACTAAAAGGGGTTGCTCAAATTTGGTTCAACCAGTGGAAGAAAGCATGCATGGTAGATGCGGGTTCTCTAGAATGGGAAAGTTTTAAGTCCACTTTTCTTGATAGGTTCTTTCCTGTTGAGATAAGGGAGCCAAAAGTGCTTAAGTTTATCAATCTTTGACAAGGAAGCATGAGTGTGAAAGAAAATGCTTTGAAGTTCACTCAATTGTCTATGTATTCTCCTTCTATAGTTGCAAACTCTAGGGAAAGGATGAGCAAGTTCATTTTGAATGTGTCCGAAGTGGTAGTAAAAGAGTGTCGTACGACAATGCTTGTTCATGACATGGATATTTCTCGTCTCATGGTCAACGCCCAACATATTGAAGAAGGAAATCTCAAAGAGAGGTCTAGATAAACAAAGAGGGAAAGAACGGATGATGGTAACTATTAATACTCTAGTCTGGTTGACGTGGTCGTTCAAGGTTTCGACAAAGGTTTTTCGGGTAAGGTTCTTCTAAGGCTTCCTCAAGGTTAAAAAATTAAAGGGTGTCTAACCCTAAACTTCAAGGAGGTGGTAATGGTTCTTCTTTGCCTAATTGTGCAAAGTGTTGAAGAAAGCATGAAGGTAAATGTCTAGTGGGTTCCAATGCTTGTTTTGGTTGTGGTAAGACGGATCAAAAGATAAGAGATTGTCCTTCGGTTGCTAATAATGAAGGAGATAATCGTCCTAGGGCTGAACCCTATCCTTTATCCGGTCCAAGTCGTTCAGGTACTAGTGCTCCTAAGAAAAATAGGTTTTATGCTCTTTAGACTCGAGGTGAACAAGAGGTTTCACCTGTTATGGTTACCGGTATGTTAAAATTTTTCCAACTGGACGTATATTTTTTACTTGATCCCGGTGATACTTTGTCTTTTGTGATGCCATATGTGGCAATGCGATTTGATGTGTTTCCCGAAGTGTTGTTAGAACCTTTTACTGTCTCTACTTTTATTGGTAATTCTGTGATAGCTGAGAGGGTTTATAGAAAGTGTCCCGTCTCCTTGTCCCATATAGTTACTTGTGTTGACTTGGTAAAGCTTGATATGCTAGATTTTGATGTCATCCTTGGGATGGATTGGTTGCACTCTTGTTATGCTTCTATTGATTGTAGAACCCATATGGTCAAGTTTTAGTTCCCAAATGAGCCTATCCTAGAGTGAGAGAGTGGAAAATTTATGCCAAAAGGTCGGTTTATTACTTATCTTAAAGCTAGGAAGATAATTTCTAAGGGTTTCTTGTACCATCTAATTAGGGTGAGGGATATGGATTCAAAAACCCCTAACCTTGAGTTAGTCCCCATTGTTAATAAGTATCCGGAAGTGTTCTTAGATGATTTTGATGAGTCCGAGATTTGAACTCATTTGGTGCTTTGTTTTGATATTTTTAGTTTCCTCAAATGCCTAATATATCCTATGAACTGATGCTAAAGACTTGATTTTCAGGTATGTGCACTAAAGAGCAAAGCAAGGACAGTAACAGGCAAAAAGGAACTAAACAAGATGAAGAAGTGGAAAAGAGAAATCCTGGTGATCGCCAAGATCACTCGGCGAACAACCGAGAGGTTCTTTAGACCGCCTAAAGTTCCAGTGTGCCAGCCTAGAGGGAAGAAATAAAGTCGGCGACAGAAATGAGCAGTCGGTGAATCGTTGATCAATTTTGCGATGACAAAATGGATCGCCCAAAGTTAGAGGACTTGAGGATGCTGAGAACCAATGCAAAATGGACATGGAAGAAAGCAATTGGCGGATCGCTGAACCACTCAGCGAGACTGACTGACCTCGCCTAATGGTTTTTCAGGCCAAATTTTGGGCAACTATAAATTGGATTTTCAATTTAATTCTGAGGAGTTCTCTCCCAGATATTACAGTTCCCATTCTAGACTTAGAGTTTTCTCAGGATTTTTGAGTTGGAATTGTATAATTATGGAGGATTTGAAAAGCGGGTCTTTGAATTTTATTCTTAGAAATCATTGTAAAGGCTTGGAGATTCTTACCCAGATCATGGCTAGTGCATTTGGTAATCGTTTCTCTATTTTTATGATGTGTAGCTAAAACTCAAATTCTTGGGGTGTGATCATGTGTTTATTTGTCTAATTATCGTATGTGTGTTGTTGTTTGATGATGATTTTTCCGTTATAATGTGGGTTTAACCATTAGCTATGTTTTAATTTATGAATTGTAGTTGCTAATGCATTTCTAATTTTGAGTTCTTAGCTTGCTTGAGAAAGAGGTTTTGGGACCAAAGCTTTTGATTAATGATTTGTGGGTATTGGGTTAATATTGGTTCAGCTCGAGAGAGTGAATCTTAAATATATTCCTGCCCATCTAGCTCGAGAGAGTGGATGTGTTAAGGTTGTGGGTTGGTTATCTTGTTAATCGTGTTGATGTTCAAAAGAAATTACTTGAGCCGTAATAGTTGTTCGAGAGAAAACTATTGCACTTAAAGTCCAGCCTACCCTTTGTGTTTCAACAAATCATCGTTATATTTCAATTACCCATATAGCATAATTAGCCTATAATCGATCACATCCCAAGAACTCCTTTCCATATTGTTATTTTCCCTTGTTTTCATTGTTGTTTCAACTGTTCATAGCAAAACCAAACCCCCCATCTGACAATAGTTGTCACCATTTTATATATAATTTAATGTTTTCGATATCTTTTATTCATATAACTATTTAGAACACGTTTGTACTTCTTAATTGAATTTTAAACATTTACCGCTCCTTATGGGTTCGACCACAACTCTTCATTTGGTTTTATACTGATTAACGATCACTTCCACCTAGAATTTGATGTGGTGTGCTTGAAACATCTAATCAAAATGGCACCGCTGCTGGGGAGTGGTGTTGTTTAAAATTCTATTATTGAAGTTAAATTGTGTTCTTTTAATGTTATAGTTAAATCGAGTTAATTTTTTTGTTGTTTTTGTTGTTTGTATTGAACACTAGAAGAGATGAGTGTAAACAGAAGCAATGGTAGCATAGTGGGGCACCAAGATGACATTTGAAATCTGAACGATGTAAATTACCCAAATCAATTGAGTGGTGTTGGTGCAATTGATCTACCTTCGACTAAAGGGAACACTATTTTCCACATTACTAGCACAATGTTTTTACTCCTATAACTTAAAGGATTATTTGGGGGGTTGGCTCATGAGGATCCCCATGAGCATATTAGGTACTTTGTAGATGCCTGTGGTCCGTTCTCATTTAAGAAAGTATCACAAAAATTAGTCCATCTCAGGTTGTTTCCATTCTCTTTGATGGGTGAATGTACTAAATGGTTGGCTGCGTTGCCGAGGGACTCCATCACCTCTTGGGATGAGCTTATACCACAACATTCCAAGTGAGATTTTTCCCTCATCAAAAATGATGACTCTAAGAGTTGGTATCCAAGGTTTCAAACACTTGGAAGGTGAGCGAAACCATGAGACATGGCTAAGATTTAGGAAGCTGGAGCTTCAGTGCCCAACTCATGGACTTCTAAATAATATGTTGCTGCAACACTTCTATAAGAATCACAATTCGGTGAACAAAGGAATGGCCGATCATCATTCTCCTAGTGGTATAATGCAACAGCCCTATGAAGTAGCATCCTAACTCCTTGATTGCATGACCGAGAACAATATGACGTGGCACACTCATAAGGATCAAGTGTCTTCTCACGTTTAGAATGACAAAAGAGCAGATCGAAAAAGACCAAGATAGAGACCAAAACATGGCTAAAATGATGACCCAACTGGATATCTTGGCCAAAAATGTCATGGTTAGTAGTGCAAAAAGTGTTAATGTTGTGGGTGTCGGGGGTGTAAACCCCGATGAAGCACATTTTGAAGCACTATACAATGAGGAAGTGAACTTCCTTGCTGATCAAGGAGGAGGTTATCATGAAAACTACCCATGACCGAGTGGAAATAAAGGTTGGAATAGAGATGAGGGTTGGAGAGACCATGACATATATTAGCGTGATCATAACGCCACCTGGAAGGAGAGAATGAGGGACAAGTACAGGTACGTCCCTCCCCATAAGCGTCAAAAGCCCAAGGAATCTGAAGTTGGCCATACAGAAGATATGCTCTCACGTATTTATAACAAAGTTGAAGGGTCAGACAAGGTGTTAAAAGAGATGAAAGAGGATGTCTCAACTCTCAATCATATAGTGACATCTCACTCATTCTCTATTAAGAAGCTGGAGGCCCAAATGGGTCAAATTCCTTCTCATTTCAATCTAAGAAAACGAGGGGAGTTGCCTAGAGACACAATGACAAACCCAAAAAGTAAAGCTTGCTTTGGTATCCTCATCGTGACATGATGTTAACTAAGACGCTTCTTGAGAGGCAACCCAAGTATTTGATGTTTTAAAAGTTTACTTGTGAATAAAAGGTGTTGATTGTGTAGGTTGAAAATTTAAAAGTGTGGGAATATGAGTAATTTGGAGAGCCAAAGTCTAGTCAGCGCCACACCAAATAGGTCGGCGAGCCCTGACTTAGACCGCCGTTGGAACTATATAATTTGTTGGGAGCCCCATAAAACTAGGCTAGGAATATACCACTCGGCACATCGCTAAGTGGTTCGGCGAGGGCGACTTACTCTGTCGAAAGTGTTGAGAAATGGAAGGTTTTAAAGGCAAAACGGTTTAAAATTTAAAAATACTTCATCTTCTCCTAGTTTTATCTCCCATACCCTCTCACCCAATGTTAGATCTTTCATATTTTTTTTGTTTTACCTACTCTTTGTGTGAAATCATTGATCGTAATTGTAGAACTTTGCTGCCTAGCTTGACAAATCAAAATTTCAGCATAAAGGTTGATTTTTCGAACCCTATTGTTTAATTTTATGGCGGAAATCAAATGCAATAGGTAAATTTGTTGTTGTTCTGTATTGGGTATTTGATAGAATCTTGTTTAAGTGTTGGATTGCCTGTAATGAATTGAATTGTGTGCTTAATTGCCTTAAATTCATTGATTCTCATTTTCTTGCTTGTAAAATTGAGTTTAAATTATTGGGTGGTGGTGTAAATGTGTTGGGTCTAGTTGGGTGAAGCCCAAGTAACCCCAAATTGTGCTAAATGGCATAATTGTTTCCAATGATGGAGCGTTTTACGTCATTTTTAAGGGAAAAAGTTATCAAATGACCAATTTTGGCTAAATCGAGGGGAGTATGTGTACCCGGAGGGCATGGGTCTAGTATTAATTGAATGGTGTATGTATTTAATTTTGAATTCGGAGGCACTGGGCAAGATTTTAAAGTTTGGGTTGAAAACTAGCACATTGGGCAGTTTGGCGAGTGGTTCGGCGGTTCACAAAAGTTCCCCTCAGATATCACTTATTTACCATAATTTGTTGAGTTTGTTCTATAACTTTTGGCGATAAGCCAGAGCTCGCCGACTTTACTTGGAAACTCGCCGGAAGGACTTCTTGATCGCCCTATCTGCACCCCAAATCCCTAAAATGCACTGTAACTTTCGGCGAGCTACTTCTAGCTCGCCGATTGGTCTCAACGATTCACTGAATGGCCCTGAACATCACCGAACTGTCTTGATTTTTGAAAAGTTTTGCACTGAAACTTTAGTCGAGACTGATCTAGATTGCCAAAGTGACTCGGCGAGTGCAACTAAATTTCTGCATTTTTTTGAGAAATTTTCTAACGTTTTTCTATGTGTTTTGCATGAATCGCTACACCCAAAGTGTCAGGAAGAGACATGTCACCCCGCAAGCGAGAACGAGGAGTAGTTATAAATGAGGACGCAGTTGCATCCAGGGGAAAGGCATCCAAACTCCCTACAAAGGGAAGAAAAGCCAAAGGAAAAGGAAAGGCGCCCATGATGGAGTCACCGGAGGCCACCTTCGACAGTGAGGGAGTCTAAGAGACTCACCAGACCTCATCAAACAATGAGGAAGAGTCCCAGGATTCTCAAGCTTTCATATCTGAGCCTGAGGATGACCAACTTTTATATGCCTGGAGAGCAAAGCAGCCCTCCAAGGGGATGCATGATCCGTCTAGGATCCCGATGCTTTAGACTCCTCCTTCTCCTCCAGCTCCAGCTCAGACTGTGGTCCCAGCGTAACCTGTACATGGTCCTCCTCCCCAATCTCTCAACAGACTAAAGTCGTAAGGACTAAGAACTATTATTGAGGAGTAGAGATTGTCCATAGATGGTGTGGTGGACATGTATGTTGAGATATGGCGCACCCTCAAATCCCGCAAATTCAAAATTTTCACTAAACCATGAGGCCCCTTCATTCCTAATTTGGTCAGGGAGTTCTACTCGGCCTACAGAGAATTGGTTCTGCAAGGGAAGAGGAAGGCCAATGCCTTCAAACCAGTTGATTATGTGATTGTTCGAGGCAAGAAGGTGAAATGTCATAGTGAGGACATAAATGTTGTTTTGTGGTGTACTTATAATTTAATGGATGACTAGCAGAGTATGATTAAGACACAGCCGTTGGATGACTGGAAAGGTTGGCTAGCTCCTCTTCTTTCTGACAAAACCCCTAAGTGGATTAAGGCTGGAGTGCCAATAGAGAAGAAGGATCTCAATTTGGCGGTGAGGTATTGGTTCGAATTTATTAGTAGTACGATCATGCCGTTCCAGAACGAGTCTATCCTCGGCCACCCAAAGGCGGCCTATCTTGGATCTATTATTAAAAGTAAGAGCCTTAATTTAGGTAAAATGATTGAGCAGGAGATGGCCATGAGGGCGAAGCAGCGCCAGAAATCTCTTCCCTTTCCGGTGTCACTGAGATGTGTAGATGGGGCCATGTTTCTCATGATAAGAAGACAAATGTGGAGGTGACACCCACCTCCTCAACTGACATCTGGCGTATTGAAGCTAAGTAATAGAACGAAGAAGCTGAAAGGAGGAGAGCAACTCTGGTAGATACTGCCCAGGAGGTCTTTGTTGCTACGCTACATACATAGGCAATCATGACTACTCAGGCTAGTGGGCCCTTAGGTACATTTGTACCCCCTCCTTCTGAGACTCTAGATACTTCTACTGTTTGCCATTTCCCTATATTTGTTGTTGGTACTTCTGTTTCCAGGCCTTCGATCACCTATTCCATGCTTTACAAGATGGGACACTTAGCCCAAACTACTGATGCGTGTGCCTCCCTGCTAGAGGCTGTTGTTCCCGGGATGTTTCAGAGAGTTCTCATTGCTGCATTGACACCTCTCAGGGCTTCTATTGATGTTCTCATATCTAGGATAAAGGTCTGTGAGAGAGGTCAGGGAGCCACTCATGAGGTGACGGCCTTAAAGGCTCCGATTGTTGAGTTGTGGAAATATATGGGTCAACTGAAGTGCACTGATATTTCTTTGATTTTTGGGATAGTGGAGATCCCCGATGATCAAAGTGGAGATATTCCAGCCTGTCATGAGGTCCCTCCGGCTACTACCGTAGATGAGATTAGTACTGATGTTGCTGCTGATTATTCCGAGGCTGAGATTGATAAGGAGAAGCTTGGTGGGAGTGATGAAGCTATTTTTGAGGGTCTGACTTATTTAGATGAGGCCATGGTAGATTCAGTTGTGCAGGCCTCTCTGAGAGATGTGCCCATGGTGGGCTCCAGTGGAGCCAAGATTGCTGAGACCTCAGGCATTGATGCCCCGACAGACGGAGTGACTGAGATGCAAACTTCTCCCAGACTTAGTTTAGTAAGATGACTTTTTACACCCCTTTCTATTGTTTTATTGACTATTTTGTTGTTTTAGTTGCAATTGAGGACAACTGCTTATTTTATTGGGTGGGGTGAGGTACTTCCATACCTACCTCTTGTCTTGTGGTTGGTTTTGTGTATTGGTTTTGTGTTGATGATATTTTTGTGATTATTGGGCTTTTATATATACATCTTGATTGTTGAATCTTGTGTATATGTTTTTAGATTATGGCCCATTTCTTTGATTGAAAATGGTGAAAATGGTTTTGAACCTAATTTAAAGCTACCTCTTTTGTGTGTGATTGTGGTTGTTCTTCTGCAAATTTGAGTGTCGGTTTTGGTCATTATCGATCACTTGAATAGTGCTCCTAATTGAACAAAATAAATGTGCAGCTACGATCAGGCAAACGAAGTTACATAAATAATATGTGAACTTATAGCATCTTGTTGTGACTAGTCGATTGTCGAATGAGTCTCTCGTGGTGAGCATTGCAAGCGGGCTAGAAAGTGTGGAGTCTTGTTTGATATTGGTACCAATGCCTTGTGTGATGAGATTACTTTGAACATTGTGTGTGGTGACACATAGAATTTTCCCCGTTGGTCTGGTTGATTGAGTTATGCAAGCACTTGAAATGATCTTAGGCAAGAATTTTTAAGAGTGAACCAACTTGACAATATACCACTTTTGTGGCCAACCTTGTGAGATGTGTGAACCTTACTTGGCACATTTTGAGTCTTATCCTTTTTCTTGCAACAAACTTGCGAAATTATGACCTCTCTTTAGCTCTTCTCCCATAACTTTTATGAAGTATGGTTTGTTTGAATAGTTAACTTAGGGAAAAAGCCTACGTCGGGGGTGTGGTGAAAACAGAAGGAAAGTCAAGAAGTGTGAGAAATCTCCCCTTGTGTGATTGATTTGAAAACGATGGAACCCCTCCATAAAAAAGGTGAAGAAAAGAGAAAAAGGAATGAAAAAGAAGAAATAAAAGAAAAAACAGAAAAAGTTGTGAAATAAAGTAGTGAAAATTGCAAAAGAAATGGGGTATCCGGTTGATCATATAAGAAGTTGAATAATGGGGGTGGATTAGGAGCATGTTTGGAATATTAAAGAAAATAGGGAAAGTGATGTTCCGACCATACTTCATGAAGGTAGAAGCCACTAAGCCTAAATGACCATCAATTTACACGCAGTCCCGTTACAAGCCTTGAATAAACCTTTTTTATCTTGAGCAAGCTAAAACGAATGTTGATTGGAAAATAAGGGAAAGCCTATGGGTAGAGACATGCATGTGTTCATCTTTTTTAGTGTGAAAGTTGTATATGATTTCATAATCTTCAATTGTTGAATTCTTTTTTGTGAATATAGAATAATCTTTGTTGTGAGGGAATTTGAGTATCTTTGTTGAGCTTGAACTTGCTTTAGAGGCAAGCATTGTGAACTTGAGCATCATTGATAATGGTGAGTCACATTTTGAATATTTGAGTGCACAGTTGATCATTTTATGAGAAATTGAACCTTGTTGTGTGCATTTATTATGAGTCTTATGCAGCAATGTTTGTAGAAAACCATATTGAACTGCTGATCTTGAGTTTTACTTGAGGAAAAGTAAAAGTTTAAGTTGGGTATGTTGATGAGTTCGAGATTTGGAATCATTTAGGGCTTTGTTTTGATAGTTTAAGTGTCCTCAAATGCCTTATCTAAGCTATACACTGATGTTAAAGCCTTGATCTTCAGGTATATGAACTAAATAGCAAAGCAAGGACACTAACAGAAAAAAAGGAACTAAGCAAGATAAAGAAGTGGAGAAGATCAATCCTAGTGATTGCCAGGACCACTCGGCGAACCGCCGAGTGGCTCTTTAAACCGCCCAAAGTTCCAGCGTGACAACCTTGAGGGAAGAAACGAAGTCGTCAATGGAAATGGGCAGTCGGCGAATCATCGATCGGTTCCGCGATGATGAAATGGATCACCCAAAGTTACATGACTTGAGGATATTGAGAACCAATGCAAAATGGCGATGGAATAGAGCAACGGGTAGATCACCAAACCACTCGGTGAGCCCGACTTACCTCACTTAGTGGCTTTTCAGGTCAAATTTTGGGCAACTATAAATTGGATTTTAAAGGTAATTCCGAGGAGTTCTCTCCTAGATAATACAGTTCCCATTATTGACTTAGAGTTTTCTCTAGATTTTTGAGTTGGAAATGTATAATTTTGGAGGATTTGGAAAGTGGGTCTTTGAATTTCATTATGAGAAATCATTGTAAAAGCTTGGAGACTCTTACCTAGATCATGGCTAATGCATTTGGTAATCATTTCTCTGTTTTTACGATGTGTAGCTAAAGCCGCAATTCTTGGGGTGTGATCATGTCTTTATTTGTCTAATTATCATATGAGTATTGTTTTTTGATGACGAAATAGTTATTTTAATGTGGGTTTAATCGTTAATTGAGTTTTAATTTATGAATTGTAGATGCAAATGAAATTCTAAGTTTGAGTTCTTAGTTTGCATAAGAACGAGGTTTTGGGACCAAAGCTTTGGATTACTGATTTGTGGGTATTGGGTTAATATGTGTTCAACTCGAGAGAGTAAATCTTAAATCCAATCCCACCCATCTATCTCGATAGAGTGAGTTTGTGGGTTGGTTATCTTGTTAAGCTTGTTGATGTTCGAAAGAAATCACTTGAGCCTTAATAGTTGTTCGAGAGAAAACTATTGCACTTGAAGTCCAGCCTACCCACAGTGTTTCAGCAAATCATTATTAGATTTCAATTAAACATATAGCATAATTAGCCTATAATTGATCACATCCCAAGAACCCCTCTCCATATTGTTATTTTCCCTTGTTTTCATTGTTGTTTCAGCTGTTCATTGCAAAACCAAATCCCCCATCTGACATTAGTTGTCACCCTTTCAGATTTAATTGTATGTTTTTAATAACTTTTATTCCTATAACCGTTTAGAAAACGTTTATACTTCTTAATTGAATTTTAGACATGTACCACTCACTTTAGGTTTGACCACAACTCTTTATTGGGTTTTATTCTTATTAACGATCGTTTAAACCTAGAATTGGATGAGGTGTGCTTGAAATGTCTAATCAAAATGGTGACGCTTCGGGGAAGTGTTGTTGCTTAAAATTCTGTTATTGAAGTTAAATTGTGTTCTTTTCATGTTATAGTTGAACAAACTTAATTTGTTTTGTGTTTTTGTTGAACATCGGAAGAGATGAGTGTAAAGGGAAGCAATGGCAGCCAAGTGGGGCACCAAGACGACATTCGAAATGTAAACGATGTAAATGACCCAAATCAATTGGGTGGTGTGATGAGTCCACAAATAGAAATAGTGTCCTCAAATGCTTATTTTGTCTCAATATCGGATGAAAACTTGTAAGTTTCAAGTATTTGAAGTTTTAGTGGAGGCATGGAGTCTTAGGCGCAAAAAGAAACAAAAAGGTTGAAAAGAACAAAGAAGCTGAAGCCAGAGCATCGCCAAGCACACTTGGCGATTCGCCGAAGGGATGCACTCCGCCCTTTGTTCTTGTACGCGAAGCCCTGAAGGGGAAGCATTAAAAAGGCGATGAAAGGAGCAGTTGGCGCTTCACCGAATAGTTTCGCGATGTAGTACTATACCGCCCAATGTTCCAGAATGTGAAGAAGGTGAAGGCAAGTACGAAATGACGATGAGACAGAAGAAGGGCGAGTCGCCGAGTTATTCGGCGGCGTCGACTAACCTCGCCAAGCGATTCGCCAACACTAATTTCTGAAGTCTATAAATACAAAAATCTTTATTAATTTTTGGAGAGTCAAATTATTCTTATAATTTTCACAATATAGTAGTACTCTTTTGGGATATTTTCTCTCAAGTTTGGAGACGTTTTTTTGGGAAACTTGAAGAAAGAAGAATTTCATTTTCCCCAAGTTGAAAGTGGGTCTTCTGCATTCTTCTTCCTTTGCTTAAATCAAAGTTTAATTCCTTATACCCATTTGATTTTAGTATCATTTTAGGTGTATTTTATTATTTCTTGATGTGTGGCTAAAAACCCCCATTCTTGGGGTGTGATTTAGCAAATATGTGTTGATATTATTGTTGGGTCTTGTTTGTTGATAGGTTAGATATATTTTAATGGTGATTTCACCTAGTGGTTGTGGTTTAATTTAATGGGTTTGTAGTCGCAAATACAAACCCACCCATGTGTCTTCGGCTTGCTCGAGAGAGAGGTCACGAAACCAAGACCGCTTGACTGATGGCCTAAGAAGTGGGTCGACATGAGGTTCTGCCCAAGAGGGTGAGCCCTAGTCCTATATCCTAACACTCAACTCGAGAGAGTGAGTGGGGTAAGGCATAGGCTGGCCTTCATGCGGCAAATCGGTGTCCGAGAAGAACCTATTTGAAATGGGGTAAGTTGCCCGAGAGGGAACTTATTTCCATCTAAAGCTTAGCCTAGTCACTATTATCTTGCAAATTTCCGATCGAAAACATGTACCCCACAATTTATTTCAACCTGTATTGCGGTCACACCCCAAGAGCCTTTCCCCATACTTGATTTTCCTGTTATTTTTGTTGTTTTTCCTACTTGTGACAAAACTCCCATTTGATATTTTACACTTTTGTGTCACCCCTTTTAATTTGTTATGTTTTTACTTGTTAATGTCTTTACCTACGACTAATTAGAGCTAAATTTTATTTCTCTATCAATTCTCAAAACCACTCCCTTGGGACACGACCCCAACCTTTAGTTGGATTACTATATTATCGACGATCGTAGACACTCGTTCCGTAGGTTAGTGTCGTTGGTCACGATAAGCATCAAAATGGTGTCGCTGCTGGGGAATGGTGTTACTTGAGAATTTTTTGTTAAGTAGAACTTTTTATTCTTCCTTGTTTTAGTTTTACTAATCTAAATTGTAGTTTTGTTTTGCTAGTTTGAATATCAGAACATGAAATAATTATGGATATCACACGGATCATTGTCACGACCCGAGGACACCCCCTAGTCGTAACCGGCGTACTCGACCTCTCGGAGGTCTAATACAAGCCTCTTAGCATTCATTCATCGCATAACACTAAAAACATAATGAATTTAAAACTTTCTTTACCAAGAAAACATTTAATTAAAA
>JAJOOF010001998.1:0-29467 GCA_029582545.1 Solanum lignicaule
TTTGAGAATTAAAAGTTATTCTAATGTCTTTTTCATTGTTGAAAAGGTAGAGTGGATGTGCAAGATAAACAATAACCTCAACAAATAACTTCAAACTGGTTAAAGAATTATGAGGCGGCACATCTCATTCTATATTTTTCAACAACAAAAATTCTACCAAATAACTTTTAATTCTCAAAAACACTTGTAGACTTTGTATTATCAATTCAGTCACTTAATCGTTACCGAAATTTCCTGCAGTGAATAAATCATTCAAAAGGATACCTGGAGAAGTTGATAATTATTTTTTACATGATTGCATAAGCTATATAATATGCAACTATAATAATAAAATGAAAGCAGTATATTATCTTTGAGGTTCCACTGAAAAAGTGCTCAATTTTTTAACAAAATGCTCCGTCGTGCAACAAGTTTCAACTCCTGTTAAAGTTTAATTTTACAGTTGGTATATATACATAGAGCTTCCATCTCTGCAAAAACCAATAAATTACTACTTAAGATAGGAGATAACTGCTTACTTGAACATAACAAAATTAGTAGGACTTATTCTTTAAATTAGGGAGGACCAGACAATTTGCTAGTCAACTAGGTCAGATATCCTTGGTGATTGACACATTCCAATTCGTCCAACACTCCGGTGGACTTGTCACTGCATTTCTCAACAACAGAAGGTCTAAGTCTCGAAGCAACGGCCATCTTGGATATAGCTCTTGCAATAGCACCATCAACCCCCTTACGCCTTCTCTTTTGATCTGTATCAGTAGGTGAAGGTTGAGGATCAAATGATGAACCGGGGAGTCAAATGTGGATCTTATACGGTAAAAACACAACTTAAATAGGTTAACTATATTTAGAAAAATGACTTATACATATATACATTTTAAATTAAATGGTCTAATTTTTGTTTGAGAATTTTGCAACTCCAGTAGTCTAGTACAGTGAGTAGCTAAGCCTCTACATATATCGAAGATGCATGCTTCACTGTAAGCACAGCATAACAAAGCCACTATTCTCAAACAACCCGCCATCCACAAAAAGGCAACCAAGAGAAAAGTAAAAGCAGTTTTAGATTCATCTAAGTACATATCATGCAAATGCCCTGGAAACCAACTCACCGTGAATTCAATTACCTGAATTGAGCTTGCAAGTTCACCAAATAGTCGTGCTTCTTTAGGGCATCTCCAACCCTACACTCTATTTTACTCTCCAAGTATAGAGTTCTCTATTTTTTCAGACAACTAACTTCAACCCAACTCTCTATTTTAATCTCTAAAAAAGAATATTTTTCTCTCTCCTCAATATTATATTATTATTATTTCTATTTCATAATATAAATCCTTTTTATTTGTTTTTCCCCATAATTACTTTATATAATTTTCATGTGATACAAAAAATTGTTTTTAAAATTTTTTTATTTAATATAAAATTATATTTTATTCTAAATTCTTAAATAACATAAATTGCAAGAAAATATTATATAATATACAAATTAATGGACAAATTCAAATAAAAGTGAAATACAATTACATAAACATGACATAACACTCAATTTTTAAAATTATTACATTGCTCCCATAAATGCTCTATTAATGCACTACGGAGTTCAAAATGAGCACTTTTATCCTTAGTTTTTTTTATGCCTAGCTAAAAATTGTTCAAAATCATCTACCACCATTTCTGTCGTTGGAGTTGGAGCCTCTACATCATTTTGAATTGGAGCATTAAGATCACATCCATCCTCAATTATCATGTTGTGTAGTATAATGAATATTGTCATTATATCATGTAGCACTTCCTTTCTCCAAAAACGTGATGGTCTTGCACTAATTGCAAAACTTCGAATGCACGTTCAATATCTTTTCGGCACGGTTGTTGTTTCATCGTGAAATATTTCTTATTTTGCGAATGTGGATCGCAAATAGTTTGAACAATTTTTCATCTTATCATTTTGATTTTGTGTATTCTTTATAGTGAAAATTAATAATAAAATCAAATTATATTATTGATGAAAATTAGAAAAAAATTAAAATACTATTAATTCGAGATGAAAGTAGTATATATTAAATAATATTATTATAATAATATTTTACATTTAAAAGAAATTATGAATATTAGATATTTAATTAATGACATTATATGTAAAATAATATGTTAATCAGAAAGTAATAGAAATAATAAAAAAAAAATAAAAAAGTGAAATAGAGAGTGTGTATAGTTGGAGAACTACTATTCACCTCGTATAGAGAGTGATATGGAGGTGGGTTGGAGTGTCCATTCTCTATTTTACTCTCAAAATATAGAGAATGAAGAACAAAATAGAGGTGGGTGGGAGACGATGTTATACATCTCAAGAATAAAAGTAACACATGATGTCGACTTTCCATCACTGTAAACCCAATCATCCTGCTCTGGAATAGCCAACAATTTAGCAAAAGAGAATCCATGCTTTTCAACTTCCACAAGAATATGAGGAAGACTAAGGTTCTGCATGGAACAAAATAGATCAGCATGTAGACACTAACTTATCAGTTTCGCTTGAGACATATGAGAGTTCACAAAACAGAGTATGTATATTTTCAGTATAACAATGCCATCAATCTTTGTGAATACAGTATTCTAAATCTTCTTTAAATTAGTAACTCAATCAGCTGTTTTAATAGTGTTTTGTTCACTCTTTTTATCTCCAAAAACATAACCTTAGTTCCGAGTTGTTTGTTTAAGGCTTCATTCCACATGTTAGCAGCATATGCAGGCTGAAGTTAGTTCCAAACAGTCATGACAGAAGCAACCTGCACCACAAATCACAAAAACATCAGCAACAATTATGTAAAATAACAGGCAAATTGCAGAAATCTGTTTATTTAAAAAAAAAGAAAAAAAAAGAAAAAGTATATATAACACAAAAAATATGACCTCTATATTGTATAATTTGGCTAATTATAGTATACATATTTTGCAGTGATCCACTTTTGGCACGAGGATAAGAAATATTAGACCTCTTTTACATTAAATTACCAAGTATGTTATGATTTGTACAAAAACTAAAGGAGAAATTAAAGTTCAATGTAAAATAGAGCATTTTAGAATACATATTTAATCAAATTGTACGGGATATAAGCAATGCTAAATTAATTTAATTTCTTATTTTGTAATCTAAATGTGAACAATCCTTTCAACTTCAACATTGACTTGTCTATCAATAGAACCTTCAACATACTAACAACCTTGGCCTTTCATTAAAGTGAATTTAATACACACTCGTGAGCTTTTCACATTAGGAACCATGATTTTAGCGTGGAAGCTCTGACTTCAAATGGTTGTTTCAATCTTGTATCAAGCCATGATTTCGTTTTGCAGGCAAAGTACACAGTGAGTGATGAAGATGAGAGTTGAGGGGAGAGCAGTATTATCAAAGGCAAAAAGCGCAAAAAAGCTCTAAGGTCTGTGCGGGCTTTAAGTGTAAAGCGTAAATAAAATGTGAACTTTAATGAAAAAAGGCGCAAAGGGAGAAAAAAATACAAACATATATGTTTAGTCCAAGACTAATAATTACAAACATGAATAACAAATATATGACCACAGAAATCGAAAAAAATGATAAAGTGAAATATCAATTGTTTAGTTTCACTTTTTCATAAGAGGCTCATTGGCAAGGAAAAGTTTGCCTTAGAAACCTTGATGATGATGCTGAAGCGCACATAAAGTGAGGCGAAGCGCTCAACACGTTTTGAGCCTCACTTCAGGGCTTAAGCGCGCTTCAAGCGTGCTTTTGATAATACTGGGGGAGAGAACACAACAATATCCCGAAATTGCCTTTTGTTACTACGTGATAGGAAAACAGGGAGAAATAACATTTATTTAGAGATGAGTATTCGATATTAGAAAAGACAACAAAATATTTGGAAGGTCTTTCCGTCAATTCATATCAACATAAAGCAGTACAGTTGAGTTTAGTTGAGAGCATCTTCCGATCACAACAATGTATTTTTCAATCTATTATGGGGAGGAGGGAATGGTGACCTTTTGATTTGGTCGATATAAAAAAGAATGTTCAATGCATAAAGTTCCTGAATTGTGCAATCCAATACAACATTTACAGATCACAAGAAAGGGCATAAACAAGTACATGCAGAGCAGCTTGAAAGATCAGTCTACGAAACACCTGAAGTGGCCTTTGTGTGCATCAAAGAGGGAGGTAATAATATGCTTCCTTTGTTTTCAGAGATGTTGGAATGTACGCGTCTACCGATTTTGATGGGACCAGGTCCTCAGCACAGTTACAATAACAAACAGTAAAATAAATGTCAAAACTAATGATTGCACATACAACTTTACGTGGAAACCTCCTTGCTCAAGGGAGTAAAACCACGACCTGTCTCACAGGACTTTTCATACTGCTTTTACTAAACTTCACAAGCAACAGTAAAACACAGTTTACAAACTGAGATTACCCTTCTTATCTCCACACTAAGCAATACCTCCTATTACTTAGATGAGCCTGAGCAGATACAACACTGCCCACTATACTAATCTTGACTGATTAATATAGACTTTAACGTAAGACACTAAGTTACTCACAACATAGTTCTTACAATGATTCACACAAGCTTGAAACATTTCTATCACAAACGAAACGATTCCTACAATATAGGCACGATTACAAACAATCAAACTAACAGTTGGTACAGAAAGCAATGAAGCACTCTATCAGGTCCCTGCTGTTTTGAAGCTTGAAAATATCTCTCTTTGAATCAATGAATAATTTTGTTGTTTGTTTTGGAATATATTAGTCATGAAGAAATATTATCCAATGTACAAACAACCTCGTCGCTTCTGATTGGTGTAGAACACTGCAACTCCACAAACATTCTGACGCAGACACCTTTTCCAGCTGTACAACATATGACACTGGACGAGCATACTCTATAGAGGACCAGGTCCCTGCACTTGTGAGGAGATCATCAAAACATCTAGGAGCGTTAGCACTTATCATTTCCCCCCTTTTTGATAATGACAAATAACCTACATGAAGCTTCATGTGAGTGTAACAATATTCATTCAATGATACAACGAATTCCCCCTTAGTTCAGTACCCCTAATTCCACAACCAGCTTCCTAAATCCACAACCAACTTTACAACAAAATTACCCCTTTTGACATCATTGAAAAGGCGGAGCAGAAAACATATTCAATTTATATGCAAATCATTGAAGAACTCAAGGCCATGGGCCACACAGAACATGTACATGTAAGCATAAAGAGAATATTAAACCATACTTAAACAGGGCACAAAACAAATAGCATTAGATCACTGAAACTTACCACAATAGTCAGTCAAAACAACACATAGCCATATGAGTTTTAATCCAGAGTTGAAAAAGAAGAAACTAGGGAAACAAGACTCGTTTAGGATAGAGGGGGAAGGGGATTTAGGGTGCACATTAGCAGCAGCATCCGCTCATTTGCATTCTCATGAGCCTGGATGAGTAGCTTGTTGAGAGCCTTAACTTCCTCACTGAGTGAGGCATTTGTCTTCAACAACATTTCATTCTCATCCCTCAACTTTTGCACCACCTGATCATCCACCTTAGTGGTACCAGGTCCTTCTGAGACAGCCTTCAGCAACTTAGACTTCAGTTGCACAATCTCAACCTTCTTAACATTTAAGATTGTGGTGAGATCAGATACCTCACGTTTAAGAGAGGCTTGCTTCTCTAGAACATCTGCCATATGTGATCTGCCTTTGGCCTTCCCTTCAACACACTCACATTCCAGCAGGGTGGCTGCAGTGAACATTTGCTTGGTGGTACCAGGTACCCTTTTTCCTAAAGGCACTTTGAAATGGTTCAATACAAAATTCAGCAAGTAACCATATGGAATCCCATGTTTTACCTTTTTCCAAGTCATTACCCTGTGCATATGTTCCAGAATAATGGCAGGGAGGTTGATCTCTTCAAGTTCATCAAGCTTTTCCATGAGAAAAAGATCAACAACAGATGCCACTGTTCTCTTTTCAGTTCTGGGCACCAACACCTTGTTGATGAACTCAAAATGCAACTGGTAGTCCCCTTTGAGAAACTTTTTCGATAACCCTGCACTCTTGACATCTCCACATTTTGTGGCAGGTTTGGTGAAGTGACTGGATGGTTTATAACCTTTAATCATTTGGATTCCTTCAACAGGAACCCCTAAAATGATCCCCAATATTTCTTCATCCAGACATATTTCAACATTCCTGACAGTAGTCGTGATTCCACCACCTTCCAGAAGTTTCATTTTGTAGAAAAATTCACGCACCTCAGGTTCGTGCAAGTACGGAACTGGAGGTTCAAAGAGATGGTTCCAACCTTGAATGGAGACAACATCAAAAAGATTTGACATGCCAAATTTGGTTAGAATGTCAGGGTCAAATACTCTGCCATTCAGAACCTTTTGGTTCTATGTTGCCGTTATCCGCTCCTCTATTGTCATTTCCTTTTCTTCACTTTGTTTTTGAACCCTGGGACCTGGTCCTTTTACGGGTTTTGATTTTTTAGCCACCTGTTTTCTAACTTTCTCCCTTTTCATAGGAGATTTCTTTGCAATCTTCTGACTTCCTTTTGATTTAACCCTTTCATGCTCAACTTCATTTCTTTATTTCGTCATATGCGCAGTGATATAATCAGATTCAATCTCACTGGTTCCAATAGACACATGAGTTGATGTGGGTTCTTCAGGCAGTTGCCCTTCCTGTCTCTTTTTTCTTATTCTCTTCATTTGGATTGGATTCGCTGTAATTGAACTTCCCATAACTTTCTAGGTTACACTTCTTGTCTCATACTTCCTCTTTTCCCTTTTTGAGTGAGTCTCAACCAACTTTCCTTTTCCTTTTCTTTTTCTCTCTTTTGCACATTCAGCATTCTCAACAGTAAGAGTGGCCTCAGGAGTACCTTTGACTATTTCCAAATTGGGAATATCCATTGTGAAAGTGTTTGCTCCTCGCACCACTTTTTGCTCCATTTTAATGGAACCTCTTGTTCCTCTTCCTTGTCACTCTCAACGTCAAAAGATCTAGGTGTTTGGTCAAACAAGGGTTGATTTATGTGAGGGACCTGATCCGGTGACCTCAATTCATGCTCTAGTAGAGTAGGTTGAACATCTCCTCTCAGTGAGGCCAAGCTTTGAATAACCACCAGTTCCGCCCCTGCGTCTAGAATACACGATTCAGGACCCTTTCCCTCAGGCAAGTCCCCTTCAAAAAGTCTCTCAGACACAATAGATGAAACAGCCATAGAAATCACTTCTATTTCTTCAAAGAGTGGTTCAACACTAGGTTTTACCACAGATTGCGCGTCCTAGTTCTGGGAGTTTTCACTGGATAAAACCAAGGTAGGGGAACAAGCCAAGATATCCTCAGAAGGAAGAACAAGGGAGACTATGACTTCAGTCAGAGGAGTGATGGATTCATCCATTTCACCAACTCCATAGACTGGAGTCGAGGGAGACTCGTCTGGAGGGGGAATGGAGAAGTTGAATGAACTAGGGTTTTCAACTTCTTAGGAGATGGGAAGCTTTGAAGAAGAATTAGAGTTAGTCATTTTGGAAGAAGAAAGAAAAATGTTTTGAATAACAGATTAGTGAATCACAACCGGAAATATTCGAAGAGATTATAGCTATAGATTCACTACGAGAAGTTATATATAAAGCCAAGAGGGTATCGGGTCCCCAACAGTAGAGACATTTGGTTTAAAAGTGAAAAGACGTCTGAAATTGACGCGATGAATGGGAGAGAGACACGTGGAAGTGATGTTGACAAACATACAGTGTAGCGTAAGTGATACTAACCTCATAGGGACTAGGTCCCATTTAGTATGAGCCCTGCCTATATGATTAGATCTTCCCTTCAGCTGACATACCATGAGTGTATACCTGCATTATGGTATCAAAAGTGAATTCCCAAACAACGTGTATTATAGTAAGTATAGACATCTTCCCTCCATAACATAATCAAATGAAAGATTTTGTGCAAACTTGTCAAGGAATCAGGTGATCTTGTGCATCCCCAACCTCAGTCTATTTTTGATGAAACATTCTTTACTCAAGGGTTTTGTAAAGATATCAGCCAACTGATCTTCAGCCTTGGAGAAATTCATCACCACATTTTTCTTCTCGACATTGTCTCTTAGGAAATGATGCCTCACATCTATGTGCTTTGTCCTCTTATGCTGAACATGATTCTTGGCCATATTCATTGCATTGGTGTTGTCGCATATTAGAGGGATTGTGTCTGTGAGAACACCAAATCCTCCAGTTGCTGCTTGATCCACAGAAGCTGAGCACAACATGATATAGCAACCACATATTTTGTCTCTACTGTATACAATGCAACTGAATTCTACTTCTTTGTCCCCCAAGAGATCAGTGATGATCCAAGAAAGTGTGCCATGCCTGATGTACTCTTTCGATCAACAGGGAAGCCTGCATAGTCAGCATCAACATAACTAATTAGATCAAATGTATCACCTGTTGGATAGAAGAGGACCAGGTCCTGAGTTCCCTTTAGGTATCTCAGAATTCGTTTGGCTGCCTTCAGATGTGACTCCTTTGGTGCAACTTAAAACCTTGCACACATCCCTACACTGAAGACTATGTCGGGCCTGCTTGCAGTGAGATACAGAAGTGACCCAATGATTCCCCTGTACATGGTCTAATTAACCTCAACACCATCTTCATCCAAGTCAAGTCTCAAACTTGTGCTCATAGGAGTATTAATAACTTTTGCCTCAAGCAAATTAAATTTTTTGAGTAGTTCTTTTATGTATTTTTCTTGACATATGGAGGTGCCCTGAGGGGACTGTTTGATTTGCAAGCCTAGGAAGAAAGTAAGCTCCCCCATCATGCTCATTTCAAATTCACTACTCATCAAATCAGCAAACTCTTTGCACAGTGAATCTGAGGTAGCTCCAAAGATAATGTCATCTACGTATACCTGCACAATCAAAAACTCCTTACCTCTGGATTTTAAGAACTAGGTATTATCAATTTTACCTCTTTTGAACCCATTTGCAAGGAGGAACTTTAACAGGCGTTCATACGAAGCTCTGGGAGCTTGATTTAGACCATACAAAGCTTTATCCAATTTCACCACATGATTTGGCAGTTCTACATCTTCAAAACCTGGGGGCTGTTTGACAGACACTTCTTCTTTAAGATTCCCATTCAAGAAGGCACTCTTGACATCCATTTGGAATAGATTAAATTTCATGTGGGCAGCGAATGCTATCAGGATTCTGATGGCTTCCATTCTAGCTACAGGAGCAAAGGTCTCTTCATAGTCAATCCCCTCCTCTTGGTTGTACCCCTACATTACGAGCCTTGAATTATTTCTAGTAATGGTCTCGTGCTCATCAAGTTTATTTCTTAAGACCCATCTTGTCCCAATAACAGTTCTGTTGAGAGGTCTGGGGACCAGGTGCCAAACTTTGCTCCTCTCAAGCTGATGTAGTTCTTCTTGCATTGATGTTACCCAATCTGCATCCTGTAAGGCTTCTTTGATGTTCTTTGGCTCAATGGATGACATAAAGGCTGAGTATGCAACTAGTTTTCTTGTTCTGGATCTAGTTTGAATTCTAGAGTCAAGTGGAGAAATGAGATTGTCTAGCGGATGTGAGGATTGATGTTTCCATTTGGACTTTCTGATCGACTCTTCTTCCACATCAGCATCAGATCCAACATCGTCATCTTCAAGATTTTGAGATGGAAC
Source organism: Solanum lignicaule (assembly GCA_029582545.1). NCBI lineage: Eukaryota > Viridiplantae > Streptophyta > Magnoliopsida > Solanales > Solanaceae > Solanum > Solanum lignicaule. The sequence goes on from JAJOOF010001998.1 coordinate 9,743, forward strand.
CTCCTGGGTAGTGTCAGAGGGACCAGGTGCTCCAGTGAGTTATGCACTAGTTTCTTTTGCAACCTGTTTGTTTCCAAGGTTTTGGATAGCCTTGTCTTCCTTTTCCTTGATCAACTCCTCCATCTCATGGTCTCCCTTGTGATCATCAATTTTCTCAGACTCATCGAATGTCACATGTATGCTCTCTTCAACACTTCTTTTGTTAAACACTCTATAGGCCTTGTTGGTATAGGATTATCGTACAAACACCCCTTCATCACCCCTGTCATCTAACTTTCCCAGGTCATTCTTTCCATTATTAAGTTCAAAACATTTGCACCCAAATGGCTTAAGGTGAGCAATTGAAGGCTTTCTATCATTCAACAATTCATAAGGTGTTTTCTTGATCACAGACCTAATAAGACACCTATTAGTGACATAGCATGCTGTGTTGGCTGCCTCTGCCCAGAAATTCATTGCAAGTCCTGAATCAATTAGCATAGTTCTAGAAATATCCACTAATGCTCTATTATTTCTTTCAACAACTCCGTTTTGCTGAGGAGTTCTTGGTGATGAGAAGTTGTGATTGATTCCATTTTCAGCACAAAACCCTTCAATTTGAGAGTTTTCAAATTCTGTTCCATGATCAAACCTGATACTAGCAATCTTATCGTTAACCTTCAGTTGAATGGCTTTGGCAAATGTGATCAGAATTCTAGCAATCTCATCCTTTTTTCGCAAAAACATGTTCCAGGTGTACCTGGAGAAATCATCAACAACTATAAGAATGTATTTCTTACCTCCTCTGCTTTGAATTATGATAGGTCCACACAGATTCATGTGGAGAAGCTCCAAAGGTCTGGTCGTGCTCACACCCTTATTGGCCTTGAATGATGATCGTGTTTGTTTCCCTTTTGTACAAGCATCACATACTTTATCATTTGAAAATTTCAGCTTTGGTAATCCACGGACCAGGTCCCCTGCAGCAAGTTTGTTCAACAAAGAAGTACTTACATGACCCAATCGCAGGTGCCATAGATTTGCATCACCAGTTTGAGCACTCAGCATGAAAGACTGTCCCCTTCAATTGAGTCAAGATCTGCAACATACATATTTTTTACTCTTGGGGCAGACATAACAACTCTTTTGGTTGCACAGTTTGTAACCAGACATTTATCATAAATGAACTTGACTTCATTTCCCTTGTCGCAGATTTGAGATACACTTAAGGGATTGTATTTCAAACCATCCACAAAGTGTACATTGTCTATAGAATGATCAGCAGATCTCCCTATCCTGCCAATACTAAGAATAGAACCTTTCTTTCCACTACCAAATGACACATCACCACCTTGGTGAGCTTCCAAAGAGAGGAAGTTTAAAGTGTCTCTAGTCATATGCCTTGAGCATTCACTATCCATGTACCAGTACTGACTGCTTCCTATCTTCTGCATAAGAATCACTTATTAGACTTAGGAACCCACTTCAAATGGAGTTCCCAAAAACTATCAAGAGGCTTAATTATAAACCTTCTGTCCATGGGGGCAAAGTGTTCTTGCTAAAATGGTAACGGGGACCATGTACCCTTTTCATTTTCTCATGATTTTTCTTCAATCCAAGAAACTTCTCCTGCCTTTCTTTCAGTCCTCTCAATATCTCGCACTTTCTTTCAGATGACAATTTTTACCACAATGGGTACACAATAAGTTGCCAAAGACAGACACATACTTACTATGAGGATTGTAAGAAGGCTCTATCTGTCTACATCCTAACCCCTTTTTGCTGTTGAACTTTTGATGTGCTAAGTTAGAGAGTATCTTAGATGAATCAGTCCATTTGAGGGAGTAGTTAAACTCTTCTTTAATCCTACCCAGATCCTTCACTAGTTGAGAGTTCCTTTCCAACGAAGCAGCTAACTTAGACTCAGAGGTCTTAAGTTTCTCTTCTAGTTAAACCTCAAAGTTACTAAGTTTATGCTTCCCACCTTTAGAGGTACCAGGTTCCTCATTGGGTTCAAGACTACAGGTCTCAAGGATACCTATTTTAACACTCATTTCAGATATTTGAGAGTTGAGAGCTGAGTTTTCATCCTTGAGAACCTCAGCATTTCACTCATTGTCAAATTTTCAGAAGTTAGTTCATCAACTGAGTCAATTAATAGAGCATCAAGTTTTCTCAATCTATTAATGGAAAGAGTATATAGATCCTCCTTGAGATAAAAAAGGTTTACCTCAGTCAAATCCTCCTCATCGTCCGATTTTGCCATTAGTGAGTAAATGGAGTTGTAGACAGTTTCATCATCTTCTACAACCATCATTGAGACATCTTCTGGGCTGTCTAGCTCTTATTTAGACTCACTGGATGCATTTCCCCATACTGCCAGAGCTTTCTTCACTAGTTGATCAGCATGAGCTTTCCTTTTGGCATGATCTAGGACCTGGTCCCTTCTACGAGGTCTAAAGTCTTGAGTTTCCTGCTTCTGGCTGGGACAGTCCCTCATAAAATGACCAAGTTTTCCACATTTATGAGAAAGATCATCTGCATTTGCTGCTCTGCTGGTTGGAGCTTTCTTTTGAAAGCCTCCATGCTTCTTGATGATCTTCTGAAACTTTCTAGTAACATAAGCCATTTCATCATCCTCCTCAGTCACATCATTTTGAGAAATTTGCAGAGCAACTGATTTCTCCTTCTTCCCTTCCTTCATGCTTGTCCCCTGTTTCTTGTTCAGCTTGTACGTTTGGAGATTACCAATCAGCTCATCCATGGCAAGTGTCTTAAGATCTTTTGCTTCGGTTATGACATCAAATTTTCTTTCCCATGACTTGGTAAGCACCTTGAGAATCTTGAGAACTTGTTTGCTTAAGGGAATAGGCTCTCTTAAGCACCCTTAGTTCATTGGTGATGGAGGTGAATCTTGAGTTCATCTCGAAGATAGTTTCACCTTCTTTCATACAGAAGTTCTCGTATTGAGTCGTAAGCATATCGACCTTAGACTCCTTCACTAGTTGTGTTCCCTTATGGGCTGTTTGGAGGCAGTTCCATAACTGTTTGGTTGTTTCACAAGCAGAGATTCGGTTATACTCGTCTGATCCGATTCCACATACCAGAATCTTCTTTGCTTTGTAGTTCTTCTCTATCTTCTTCCTGTCCATTTCATTGTACTCTTTTCTGGTTTTAATAGCTGTAGTGGTGAACTCTCCATCTTTCACCTCCTTTGTGGGAATGTTCGGTTCATCAAGAATAACGTCCCACAACTTAGTGTCCTCAACATTGATGTAATCGTGCTTCCGATTCTTCCACCATCCATAGTATTGACCATTGAAGTGAGGTGGCCTGATGGAAGATTGACCTTCCTCCATATTGGGTGGAGCAGTCATTCCTTCTGGATCTTTTCTTTTCTTATTGTTAACCAAATTGAAAATTCAAGCTCTGATACCACTTGTTGGAATGTATCCGTCTACCGGTTTCGATGGACCAGGTCCTCAACACAGTTACAATAACAAAGAGTAAAATAAATGCTGAAAGTAAGATTTCATACACAACTTTACGTGGAAACCTCCTTGCTTAAGGGAGTAAAACCATGACCTGTCTCACAGGACTTTTCAAACTGCTTTTACTAAACTTCACAAGAAACAATAAAACACAGTTTACAAAATGAGATTAACCTTTTAATCTCCAGACTAAACAATACCTTCAATTATTTAGAGGAGCCTGAGCAGATACAATAGTGCCCACTATACTAATCGTGACTGATTAATATAGACTTTAACGTAAGACACTAAGTTACTCACAACCTAGATCTTACAATGATTCACACAAGCTTGAAACATTTCTATCACAAACGAAACGATTCCTACAATATAGGCACGATTACAAGCAATCAAACTAACAGCTGGTACAGGAAGCAATGAAGCACTCTATCAGGTCCCTGTTGTTTTGAAGCTTGAAAGTATCTCTCTTTGAATGAATGAGTAATTTTGTTATTTGTTTTGGAATATATTAGTCATGAAGAAATTTTATCCAATGTACAAACAACGTCGTCGCTTTTGATTGGTGTAGTACACTGCAACTCCATCAGCCTTCTGACGCATACAACTTTTCCAGCTGTACATCATATGACACTGGACGAGCATACTCTGCAGAGGACCAGGTCCCTGCACTTGTGAGCAGATCATCAAAACATCTAGGAGCGTTATCACTTATCAATAGAGAACTAACTCATTAAGGTTGCCCTGCTTGAACTTGCCCATGCATATTGGTATGATCTTTCATGAGATAGATGACTGTGACTGGCAGGTATATGAAAATACTAGAGGGATGTAGGAATTGTCCACTTCATAGTTTGTTGTAGAAAATGCTTCATACCATCTGTACTCGAAATCCACGTCTCTAATTTCTCATGAACTCGATGGTCCACTGTCAGCAACAATAGTTGGAGGATTCATAGATCTATTACTATGAAAGTTAGAGGAACCTCCATTAAGATAAGTTGGTCTTGTGGGTGACGAAACCTTTTGGGTTGGACGGCTTTTTGACATTGTTCCATGGTCTAAGTTATAGATAAACTCAGCATAAGTTTGTGGCAAGGCCCATAATGGAAGGATTTGAGAAGTAGCAGAATCTTTGTGTAGTTGTCCATTTCATGCAAGTATGAATAATCTGAAGAGATATCCATTGGTGAGATTATAGAACCAACCTTTATTGAAGCACCACTATGGCAACGCCATAAAAAGATGATAAAACACTTCACAAAGTAAAAAAGTAGCATCAAGCATACTGAAAATAGGAAAAAATCAGAAGGAGAACCTCACAACACACATTTTTTCAACTTTTATATAGTATAAGAAGAACATCAATAAATATAAGTAATCCGAAAGAGTGAAGAACAAAGACCCAAAAAAACTCAGCAAAACATATAGCTTAGATGCTGAAAGATTGAAGAAGAAAGCTAAAGAACTATTTGAGAGATAATAGTTTGATGCAACGAAGGAGAGAAACAAATTACAGTGAGTTATTAAAAAAATGCAGTTTATGATAGCAATATTTTTGACTTAAAAGTGCAGCAAAGTTTAGCTCAACACATAGCAATCATTGGCTGAATTTTGGCCAAAAGTATGGCAAACAGCTTCGTTAAAAATTCAGCAGTAGTAAAAGAATAAATACAACAACCTGCGGCTCAGAATACAACACAAAAAGGAGAAGCAAAAGGCCAAAATACAACAGTGATTCAACCTCAAAATGAGGTGTCAAACAGTAGTAGCCAAATAGAAGTTATTCTATCAATAAACATGCCAAACAGAAGTTATTCTAGCAAACACAAGTGAGTACGGTAATGTGAAAAGTTAAATAACAAACAAAGAGAGAAGATAAACAAGAAAAATTCATTGAAAGTACAGTTAACAAAGTTAAGAGCATTAATTGGTATAACATTATGACTGAAAATTTTGTTTACCACATCATCATTTATTTCCACTTGTATCATCTCAAATAAAAAGGTTTTAAGCCTTAAAAGGCAGGTCATCTCTGTCATTTCCTTCAGCTAGAACTATATAAATAATTACCCTTGATAGAAAAAGTTTGTTCCTGCAATGTTAGCATTTAGGATAGTCAAAATTAAACATTTGAAATTTAACTAATTGGTCAGGCACAATCTGAATTGAAAGGTGAAATTTAAAACATAAAATCTTGAACTGATATGATTGCAATATAACTCTTACATAGCTTCAAAAATAGATGAAGTAAAAGAATTCGAAATTTCACAATGTGCAGCATGAGGGTGCTTACTTGTTACATTTCTTGCTTTTAAAAGTATCATGAGAATGTTTTTCGAATAATTTCGTCATAAACTACATTATATGTAGAATGATCATCTGTGTCCTCTGCAGTAGGCAGACATATTAATATTTTTACGTTCTCTGAACATTTTGCTCGAGATAAAGCAACATAAAGTTGTCCATGTGAAAAAACTGGTTCATGCAAATATATTCCAACAAAATCTAATATTTGACCTTGAGCTTTGTTTATAGTCATAGCAAAACATAACCTTATCAGAAATTGTGTTCTTTCGAAGGGAACTGGTAGCTTCTCATCTTGTGATGCTAGTAATGGTATCTTTGGAATAAAAACATGTTTATTTTTAAAATCACCACTGAAAATTGTAGCACTGATAACATGTGACTTAAAATCATGACATATTAATCGTGTACAATTGCATAAACCTTCAATAGGATTTAAGTTTCTTAATAATATAACTGGATAATTTTTTTCAAAGTTAATCTATAAGGTGGTAAGTTAGCAGGATGTAAGGTATGCAAAAGATCTTCAAATTGACATTGATAATTTGGTTCTATAGTTTCATCAATAGATGTATACACTGTAGCATCATCGGAAAATCGATGTATAAGCATGTCATTTATTTCATCAATAAAATTATTTTTTGTTGTCAAAATAATACGGGAAGTTATAAAAGATGGATTAGAATAGAATGTATGCAAATTAGGATAAGTAACATTAAACAAAAGATTCAAAGATTCTATTTCATGTGTAAAAGGAATGATAAAATTATTGGAAATTTCACTTTTGTTGCAGTTGTTAGTTTTTTCTTGTCCATTTCCAATTCTCATGAAATATGCACAAAATGTTGTATCTTTTATTTTCACGCATGTTTTCAGATAAACACAATTTTTCGAGATAATTCCAAATATGAGAGTATAATAAACTTTGACTAATAAAGGCTTTCTTTTTTCCACTACGAACAACAGGAAGTGTTTGTCTAAAGTCTCCCCCAAAAAGTACAACTTTTCCACCTAAAAATGTTTTTGTATTCATAAGATCTTTTAAAAGTATATCAAGAGCTTCAATCGTATATTTTTTGCCATTGAGACCTCATCCCAAACAATTAACTTTGAATCTCGAATTATAGTCGATAACGAACTCTGTCTACTAATATTTCAAGTGAAATTCTCATTGATGTGAACAGGAATTTTGAAACGTGAATGAGTTGTTCGTCCTCCCGGAAGTATTGAAGCTGCCACACCAGAACTTACCGTTGCCAAAGCTATGAATCCTTTTGTTCTTACAGCAGCCAACAAAGCTCGATAAAGAAATGTTTTTCCAGTTCCACCAGGACCATCACTGAAAAAAGCTCCTGATTTATTAGAATATACTCTTTCAAGAATTATGTTATATGCCCTGTTTTGTTCAGCATTTAATTTGCTTTCTAGAAGTATATCTTGTTCATACACTATTATATTTCTTTTGAAGTATACTTCTTTCGCCACATTAGTTGTTCTAGAAGAGGTAACATTTCCAAATATATCTTTGAATTCATTTATATTATGTGCCATTGAAAGTAGAACTTCATTGATATGATTTAAAACTAACTTCTAGATATCATTTTTTCTAACATTTGGAATTGTTTTAAAATCTTTCGACAAAGAGTCTTCATATTTTTTCCAAAGATTTTTTGGGTTACCCGGATTACAATAAACTAATAATGTTACAACTAGTCTTCTTAAACTACAAGGCATTTGATAGCTTGCAGCTTCAGACATACACTCAATTAAGTTGTTACTAGAATGTAATAACTCTCTTTTTCTACAGCTTTCCTAAATATAGTGTAGCATCTTCAATCCATTGTACGAAGATCTTCATATGATTTTGTTCCTCTTATATTCATTAGAGGTAACCTAAGATAATATCTTTATCCTTCAATTGAATGACATGTGATAATATGTCCGATAGTAAGGCGTTTTTTACGCGACCACATTTTGTATAATGATGACCATACAAAGTGTTGGGGAAACTCTTTATACAGTAAATTGAGATTTATAGCATCGTTATTGATTATGTTCATAAGAAAACAATTTGTTAACATTGTTTTCTTTATCATTAGATTGCTTATTATTTGATCCACAGTTTGATTATTTTTGAAAGAAACAAATTGTTGTCCATCAAGATGCAATTGCAACTTGCAAACAGTTGGAGTCATTTCACTTATCAAAAAAGCAAACAGACGCCAAGCAGTCTCTGGTGGAGAAACCCATCTAGCAGATTGATATTCTTTGGTTTCATCTATTTCTACATTAGTATCATTATTATGTACAAAAAATGCAATTTTGTCATGTTCTTTGCAAATTATTTGTAAATGTATTTGACAATGTCAAAACATATTTCAACACTAATATGACAACCGAATTTCTTGAGTAAAAATGGATTGTACGGACACAATCCAAGAATCATCAATGTTGTGTCCTCTAACTTTGACTGGTGTGATCATTTTTTGTCTTTTGTAAAGGGGATACAAATTCTTTCCTTTTGTTGTTTGTTCAGTAAGTTATTTTGGATATTTGAACTTACATTTTCCTTCTTTTTGCATGCAAGAATTTGAAGGATTTAAATAGCCACAAGGACCATGGATCATGTGTTTGGTCACAAATTTGTATATATCATGATCAATATGGGGATCAGGTAATTCATCACATACAATTTTATCATATGCTTATGGTGTTAGCAATTTATATCCATCCATAAGTATAATGAGAAAATGGGCATGTGGAAGACCCCGTTTTTGAAAATCAATTGTATACATAAAAGTTGCAACCTTTTCAAATATTTTGTTTTTTTGAATATCTGTTTTAAGTTCTACTTTTTGCTCTGAATACTCTACTAACTAAATCAGGTCAATTTTGAACTCTTCCATTGGCTGTAAATGTTTTTGTGTTTCAGGCCAAGAATGATTACAACTCATCGTTAAAAATATGTTGGGTTTTCCAAAATATTGTACCAAAGCAATGGCATCCATATATTTTCGACGCATATCTCTTAGACCTCCTATGAAACTACCAAGAAGAAATTTTTGTCTCCCAATATTGAAAGCATTTATTTCTCCTTGTCTCAATAAATCAATGATTCCTTGAAAGGCTTCAACTCTAAACTAGTTTTTCGACCCGTGCTTTGCACGTGATTACCAATTAAGAAAATATATGTTGTACTAAATAGTATTTGCTTATTTAAGCGAGGATTTGAATAATAAGCTTTGCAAAAAATAATATTACAGATTCTATTATGAATGTTCAATGTGTATCATCATATCTATCTCTTATTCACGCGAACTTATGAAGATGATCAATGAAAAATTTTATTAGTAAAATGCAATAATATATATATTTATTTCAATTTGATGAGGTTAAATCATGTAATTAGTCATATCTCACTAATATTACCTTATAGACGATATTTGTTGATGTGCTTTGCACATGTATTTCACGTTAAACTATTTAGATGTCATATAAACATGTGAAGAGAACAACTACATTTTATTTTTTAGAACTATTTTTTGTATATTAATTTTTATTTTATAAGTTATAACATAATAGATGGCATTCTTGTTGTTGGCCCTCGTGTTTGACTTCTTGATTGACTGTGTACATAAATCAAAGATGGTTATCTAATTGTCCATAGTTAATTGAGAAAGGTTTCCTCTTTTTGTTACCGGAAAAATTAAAAATTAAAATTAATATTATATTCGTGAAATCATATAAATAATCACCTGGTTATCTTACACCTAACAAAGATATAGTTCATATACTTGTAAATGATTTTCAATTTATTCAACAAATCATGATTCGTCCAATGAAAAATAAAAACACTGTGTTATCGCATATATAAAAGCGGTATAATAATATGAAAAATTATTTGTGAAAGGTTAATGTAAGTAAAGATGAAACAAATAATTAATGTGATAACTATGAAAATTCATAATATTATAACTAAATAATGTAAAAGAGTGTGAATAACGTTTGCAATAACCAGTAATAAGTATGAGAATTTATAATGTTATGACTAAAGAATTAATGTACTATAGCTGAATTTCTAATAAATTTTATACTTACATAAATAAATAGGCTTTTTAATTAATATTACTTTTTCGTATAGTTATTAGATTTTAATTTAGTGTAAGGACAAAATTAAAATGTTTATTCCATATTACTGAATATAAAATTTATTTTGTAAATAGTAAATTTTAAAGGATTCATATATATTCACATATTTTCATATTTGTTGTGATTTTATTTTAAAAAAGAACTCAGAACATTATAAAATAATATTTTTTTGCAGCTAGAAGATCTTGTTATCTTGATAATACATTTAAATACAAATACCTACCCAAATGGATTAATGAAAATATTTATCTCATAAAAATTAGTTATTAAATAAATAATAAAAATTAAACTAATACAAACTTCAACTGGCATTATTACAAGTCATATGAACTTTTCTTCATGTAAAATACTGAATTTTTAAGAAAGAGTAAATAAGTAAAACAAAAGTGCAATGTTTATATAATCATAACTATTTTGAAGCAAACTTCCTGACAATCTAAATCACATAAGTAGCATTGATAAATAAGGTCATTCGTTTGTCTTGAACATCAAAGAAAGCAAATCGTGATAATTATCTAACTCTTGAGAAGTTTAATAATTTTGGAAAAAGATATTCAGAAGTATATATCTACATCACAAGAGAAATTGTTTACAAAAACAAATGAATTTAGACTACATCATATTAACTTCATATGTGGGAACATTATATACTAATGTATATATTAAGAAAAAAATAATTATTATATCATCAAAATTATTTTCCTCAAATACTCGAGGTTATGGAATATACCTTCTTAGGATAGAACGACTTACTTCATCAGAATAGTGGTACTCATATTCCTCGAAACTTCGAACTCACTCAACGACAATAAATCACACATTTTTTTTAAATGCAAGAAGAAGAAGAGTAGAAGAGTAAAAAAAATTGTGGTTGAAAAATGAGAGGAATTCCCTCTATTTATAGGCAACAAAGGGTAGTATGAACAAGTTTTTTTGTGTCTTATCTGAAAAGTCATGAACTTTCCGAGAAGTCACAACCCTTTGAAAAAGGCACAACTCATTGAAAAAGTCACAATTCTTTGGAAAAGTCACAACTCATCAAAAAAGTCACAACCAAGTTAGGGATATTATAGTAATTTAACATTCAAGTTAGGAGTTCATGCTTTTAAGATAATATAGATATAGATATATAGATATAGATATATATAGATAGATCTTGATTAAATGAAATAAAATCTAATCTTGGTGTCTCAAGTTTTATATATTGGTCAACTATGTATTGTTGAAATACCCTTCCAGAATGTAAAGTTTCATATGGTTCTTGATCTCTTATTTGAATTTTATAACAATCATATTCACGACACGAAATAGTCTCTCCTTTTCTCTGTCCTTTTGATAAAACTTTAGATTCCATGTCAAGGACTCCATCAATAGAAGTCATGTGTTGCTCATATTCACAATAAATTTGTGTTTTGGAATAATTGTATGTCTTTTTGTTTTTGTTTAATACCACAATGTCAGCCATTTATTTGACCATAAGGAAATAGCAATGGATGGTGCAATGGGTCATAACATCCATAATAGTAATTTACCAATTGACTTACTATGAGTGTAAATTCGAATATGCGGTGTGAAATTTTATCATTTAATTGATCTTCAATCCAAATTTCCCCAACTTCAGATGTAGTTGGTAAGTTATGTGTTCTTTGATCTAAATTGGAACTTGAGTTTAGAGCAATATAAAATTCAGATAAATTTGGAACAATTGTTAACGATCTTAGAAAAGTAGAATAAGGATTAACTTTTTGTATATCCATCAACTTTGTAACAATCACCTCATTAAGATTATCTGATAATGTCATTCGATTTGTTAGCTCATTTACGTTATCATAGAAATATAATTGTAATTTTTTTTTCTTATCCTCTTGAGGGTATCAAATCATCAATGAAGTGATACATTTGTCCTTGGACTTTAAATGTATAGATGCAACGATTTCTCTTTGCTAATTCACATGTTGGCAACTCAAGAAATGGGATACAAAGTTTGCAATATCTCTCCTCATGCGATCCACCAATAATGCTACCTCAAGTCATGATACATCTTCGTGATGCCCAAATGGATAGACTATCTAAAATAGTGGGCCTCATAAAGTATCAACTAGATCAAATCCCCAACTCTCAGAACATAAATATGGTTTTTAGACCTCAAAACCCTATATCAATCTAAGGTAGACTTGACAGCATCCCCTGTTAACACTCGATCTCGAAGTGTCACCAAGGTGTCATCCTCAAATTACTGCTACAAATTTGATCAAGCAAAGATGACTGAACTTCCACATAGGCTAAGAAACACCTAGAATCTGAAACATCTAACTAGATCATCTGATTAGCTAAGGAATTGAATGTCAAAGCTAAAGGTTACTCCATGATAGACAGGAAGGCTAGACTACCCTTACTTAATGCCTTCCGGCTCAAGGCATCCACTAGTACATTTGCTTTTCCTGGATGATAGAGAATAGAGAGGCCATAGTCTTTCAAAATCTCAATCTAGTGACCTTTCCTCGAATATGGTGACTTTGGCTCATAATGTACTAAAGACTCTTTTGATCCATGTAGATCACACAATGAACACCATACATGTAGTGCCTCTAGATCTTAAGTACAAAAACTAGTGCTGCCAACTTCAAGTCATAAGTTGGGTAGTTACACATATGTAGCCTAAGCTGCCTTGATGCATAAACAATAACCCGACCCGCTACATCAATACATAACCCAAAAAAATGTCAGATACATCACAATAGACTCTGAATCCCTCGCCCTCAACTAGAAGAGTCAATATGAGAGTAGTAGTCGGCAACTCCTTGAGCTTCCAATAGATCAACTCACACTCCTCATACCATTTAAAAGGGGACATCAAGGTGATTCAACCAGTTCAAAGGTGCTGCACTAGTTGAGAAACACTCTTCAAACTGTCTATAGTACCTTACTAATCGGACGAACCTTTGAACATCAATAATGGAAGTGGGCCTAGTGCAATATTGAATAGCCTCAATCTTTGCCAGATTTACCATCATACCATTTTTCAACACCACGTGCCCTCAAGCTTTCTATACACTGAAGCCAAAATATGCACTTTAAGAATTTGGCATAAGGTCGTTAATCTCTCAAAGTTTGGAGTAAAATCCTGAAATTTTGCTCATGATCACTCCTGCTCTGCGAGTATACCAGAATGTTATCTATGAACACAATGATGAACAAATCAAAATATGAATTTAACGCGCTTATAGTGGCCATATCAAGTCCTAAATGTGGTCTAAGTTATGTATGTAGCCTAGTCATTAGCTGATGAACCAGACCTCAGATTAATCTTCAAGAATAATGCGGCCCCTTGAAGCGGGTAAAACTGACCGTGAATCCTAGGCATGGGTTAATATTTCTTCACAGTCACCTTATTCAGCTACCTATAGTCAATACACATGTGTATCACACCATTCTTCTTCTTCAAAAATATAATGAGAGCACCCTATGGTGATACAGAAGGCGTGATGAACCCTTTACCCAAGAGATCTTAAAGCTGAACACTGAGTTCCTTAAGATCTGAAAGAGCCATCTGATAAGGTAGAATATAAATGGATTGAGTACTTGGTTCAAGCTCAATAAGGAAGTCAATATCACATTCTTGGGGTAGTCTAGGTAGGTCGGTGGTAACGTATCAACGAAATGACGGATCACTAGAATTGACTCAACTGGAGGGACGTTCCTACTACATCCTACACATAGGCCAGATAAGTCAAATACTAGCCTTCAAGCTCCAACAAAAGAGATAACTCCAACCATTCTGCTATTAAAGGAGCCCTACCACACCACCGGGGAATACCAAGCATGTCTAAGGTAAAGTTCTTAGAGAAACAGTCTAAGAGAGAATCGTAGGAGGATAACTTTAAAGATCTATGGTACACGCTACGCCGGACATGGTGTATAAGACCGTGAGAGGCCTTACACAACCACTTGACATGCATACAACACAATATCATAGAAAATACGATAAATAAAGGTAACAAGTCCCATATCTATAAAAGAGTTTTAACATAAAGCGGAATTCAAATGATAGTCTCGACAAGCCATTATTGTACATGAAAAGATGTGGTCGGGACATAACCAATACACCTTGTCTAATGTTTGAAACTTAAAGTGATCATCAACTAGCCACGAGTGGAAGGAGAGGAAGCGACACACCCTACAATATTAAACAATGTAGGCACAAATATGCATTAGTACATGGAATGTATTAAATATGAGGAATATGCATAAAAATGTAAATCATGATCATAAGAGGACATAAGCAAAAAGATGACATGCACGGCCTAGCTAAAGATAGTAACAACTTCTAAGAGACAACATAAATGCTTTATAAAACCTTTAAGAACAACTTAGTTTGTTTTGTGGTATAGTTACTATTAACCGACATACACCACGTGAGTTATAGTGTGGAAATTGGTGTCTTTCTCCAACACTTAAAAGTGATGTCCTTGCTTGCTAAGGAAAAGACCTTAAATTTGTTGATTAGGTGGATCCACTAGCTATGTATTTATAAGACAAACCTACGGGGACACGTAGTTAGGGACAAAAAGATTTCTATTAGAGACCCGGTCTCTACTAAGTAATAATCCTAATGGAATAGTCATAACATAAGCATATCATCATACATGGAAAAGCAAAATTATGTTACTAATCCAAGCATAAAACATCATAAAAGTATCTCCTTAAACCATGTGTGAGAAAACATTTCACCAATCATTATTTATTAATGTAAGAAAACCCTTCACAATTCATGCATATATGAGAAAGCCATTCACAATTTCATTGATGCTTATATTAAAGCAACCTAGATCATAAAAATATTCCATTTCATAAATCATGCATAACTTCATGAAAATATCATTAATAAATTCATTGTTTCTTCATAATTTCACGTCTTTAAGAGCTCATAGTACAAATAATTATAAATGCATTGGTCCATGTGAAATAAATATGAAAGCATGTAATTGAGTCAAAAAAATCTTAATAAGATCAAAATAAAACAATAAGATCAACACAATTAGCACCCATGCATAATTCAATAAAACCCAAACAATTTTGGAGATTGAACTTTGAGAAATGAGAAACCTTGAGGCTCAATGGGTGAATGGAACCCATAACCCTACATACCTTGCTATTCAAATCCCAAAAGCATTGGTGAAAAGGAGACTTGATTTGGGAACACTAGCTTCTTCTTCTTGAACTTGAGAGTGAATTAAAGGGGATGAATGTGGATGGGATTTGAGGGTTTTAGTGAATGAGGGAGTTTGAGTAGTTTTCGGGGGTTGAAGGGTATTTATAGGACTTAGAAATAGAGGTAAAACAACTTAATACTAGCATTTAATGCACAGAAAAAGACCTAAATACCCATAAAAATAACTGTCAAATGGTTCCTACGGTTTGGACCTACTGGACGTACTCGTCAACCGTATAACAAACTTCAGGAACCCAAATTCACTTTACCTTTTATGACACCTTGCTACGGTTCCTCTCGTAGGAAAATTTTTCTATAACTCCCAAACCTTCTAAACGCACTATAAACATCAGATCTCAAAAACACTTCTTCAACAAAGAGACATGGAATACCGAATGTACCTACGCTAAATTATTAGGAAACTTAAGTTCATAAGAAACTTTGCAAATACGCCTCAAAATTTTATATGTCCCACAAAACAAGGACTAAACTTCCCTTTATTTCCAAATTTCATTACATCCTTCAAGAGTGAAATTTTCAAGTAGACCTAATAATCAACATTAAATTCAAGCTCTCTACTTCTAACATCAACATAAGACTTTGGTCAACTTTGAGCCGTTTTCAACCTTTTGCAAATAAGCCAAACCTTTTCCAAAGACTCATACACCAACTAGGGCTAAATCAAAGTTACCTCACCAATTTCAAACCAACCTATAGGAGATATGCACCTCGTACCATAGAGAGCCTCAAACGGTGCCAACCCAACGCGAGAATGGTAGCTATTATTATAAGCAAACTCAACCAAAGGCAAATGGTCATCCCAATTACTCTTTAAATCAATCACACAAGCTCTTTACATATCTTACAAAGTGTGAATAGTACGTTTGACTTAGTCATAGGTCTGAGGATGAAATGTCGTGCTAAGTTTCACTTGAGTATTAACACCTTTATGAAATGATTTTCAAAATAGAGATATAAATTAAGTACCACAATCAAAGAATGGACAAGGGCACTGCATGCAACCTTACCATTTCTCGAATATAACTCTTGGCTTACTCCTCATGTGAAAATGATGTTTTAATGGGAAGAAATTGATCTAATTTAATCATTCGGTCTATGATAACCCAAATCAAATCAAACTATCGATGAGTGCGCAGTAAACCCATAAAGAATTCCATATTCGAATCTTCCCACTTCCATGTAGGAATACTAATGACTCGAGTCAAACTCCCCGTCTCTGATGCTTAACTTTTACTTATTGACTATTCTTACATTTAGCCACAAATTCTGCCATATCCTTCTTCATCATATTCTACCAATAGACTTGCCACAAATCATGCTACATCTTGGTGGCTCCCGGGTGAATCCAATAAAAAGAACTATGAGCTTCTGTCAGATTCTGATTTCTCAACTTATCAACATTCAGAACACATATCCGACCTCGATATTAGAAATCACCATCACCCCTTGGGAGAAATTCACAATGGATTTTTTGGAAACCAACTTCTTCAAGTCAACTAATATCGGATCAAGATCTTTCTTAGCCTTAAAATCTGATATAGAAGATTATTTGGAACTATTGCAAACAATCACCCTACCTTAATTGGAATCATAGAAACACACACCCAAGTAGGCCCATCTATTAAGATCACGAACCAAATCCTTCTTATCATCATCAACATGAGCAACACTTCCCATTGATAGTCGATTAAGAGCATCCACCACCACGTTCGCCTTTCCGGGATGATATAGGACACTCTTGTCGTAATCCTTCAATAACTCAAGCTACATCCTTTGGCGAAGATTAAAATCCTTTTGAGTGAACACATATTTCAAACTCTTGTGATCAGTTAGAAAATCTACATAAACACCATGCAAGTAATGCCTCCATATCTATAGAGCAAAGATCACCACCAGTAACTCCAAATCATGAGTCAGCTAATTCTTTTCATGAACCTTCAATTTTCTTGCAGCATAAACAATGAATTTCCCATGATGAATCAATACACAACCAAGACCAATTTGAGAAGCATGACAATAAACCACAAAACCATCCGATCCTTTTGGTAATGTCAAATTAGGGGTTGAAGTGAGTCTGTAATTCAATTCTTGGAAACTATTCTCACAAGATTCCGACCATAGGAATTTCACCTTGTTTTGAGTAATGTTTTCAAAGGCGAAGAAATTGATGAAATCCTTCCACCAACCTTCTATAATAAATAGCCAAGCCCAAGAAACTCCGTATATCATAAGTTGACAAAGCTCTAGGCCAATTCTTAATTGCCTTGATTTTCTTAGAATTGACTTGAATACCTTCAACGAAGATAATATGGCCAAGGAAAGCAACGAACCTCTACCAAAGTTCACGCTTGCTAAACTTAGCATACAATTCCAGATCCTAAAGAAAAATTTCAACACAATCCTCATTTGCTCAACATGCTCATCCTCACTCCGTGAGTAGATCAATATGTCATCAATAAACACAATAGGAAACATATCAATATATTGTTTAAAGACCCTATTCATCAAATTCATAAATGCCTCTGAGGTATTAGTTAAAAAAAAATACATCACCAAAAACTCATAATAACCATACCAAGTTTGAAAGGCCGTCTTTGGAATGTCACTCTTCTTCACCCTCAATTGGTGATAAGTCGACCGAAGGTCAATCTTAGAAAAGTAACTCGGTTCTTAGAGTTAGCAAAAAAATCATCTATCGTTGGAGTAAGATACTTATTCTTGTCGATAAAATTATTCAATTTATGATAATCATTGCACATTTAGAGAGAACCATCCTTTTTTTGAACAAACAACACCAAAGCACCCCATGGTTAGATACTCAACCTAATGAAAACCTTATCATAATAATATTTTAGTTGATCTTTTATCTCCTTGAGTTATATCGGGGCCATACTATAAGGAAGATTAAAAATAAACTGCATATCAGGGATAAGGTCAATACCGAAGTCTACTTCTCTTTTGGGGGGAATACCAGGAAAATCATCAAAAACACTTCCAGAATCTAATTTACAATTGGAACTTACTCAAGAGTAGGGGTTTCAGAATCTATTTCCCTAACCTAAACAATATGATAAATCAACCCTTAGAGATCATCTTTATATCCTTTAGGCAAGATATTAACTGGTTCTTAAGAACATAATTTACCACTTGCTATATAACACTAAATAATCAGTTCTATAACTGCCCAAATACCATGTGACACTCTTTTAAAAAATTATAAGCCTCTCTTTAATCTATCACCTCATGAATACTTTTATCTTCTATTAAACAACTATACTGGGTCTTCACTAACACAATGGCATATCAAAACAAACTCCTTTCCGGTAAAATATAACTCTAACTCATCTGACCAGTAACTATTACTCTACCTTCTAGCATGAAATCCACATAAAATTATTATTCCTTAGCCTACACATAAAGGAAATTCCTCATTAATGACTTACTGGGTACATGACTACAAGTACATACTTTGCTTAATAACTATCCCCATTTCTTAGGTTACTACACCTCTAAATGCATACTTCTAATTTTGGGCGCTTTTACTACTACTGCTTATACCATCGTAACTAATACTACCCATTAGGCCAAAAATACTATCCAAGCGCTAAAACATAGTTTGCTTTTAAAGGGTACCACCTAAAACAAGGCTTGGAGAAGAATTTCTAGGTGTATATCTATTTTTTTTTATTTCCAATGCACGATTCATATGAATTAGAGTGCATTATTTTGAATCTAAACAGTTGAGCTCACTCATGGGCTTCTCTCAATCCCCTATGCAGTCTCACGACTTTTGCTAAGAGTAACTCATCGATAGGGATTTGGGATTTTCTTTTCAACCAACTAAGTATGAGGGGTAATCAAATAGATTTTAGAAACTTGCAAGTGCGAAGAAGTTACTTATGCCCACTCTAGGACCATTGTTAGTCCCCAAGAGAACCCTTGTCATGGCTGACTACTAAGCGACAGATTAACTCAAACATATACAAGCATCAAAGATGAAGAAGTGTTTAAATTTTTTTGTTGAATCTCAAAGCTATTTGAAATAATAAAGAGTGTTAAACATAAAGATTCAAATAAAACATCTGAAATTGAATGACTCTAAAATTGTCTATCTATAAAGCCTCTAATGTATAGAGATGACTGTCGAGACAAGAATCCGACACCTCAAAATGCTACTACTAATAACTTATATAACTGGAATCTTCCAAAAGCAAGGAGGCCTCACTTAAAAGTTGACGAACGAATGAGGTGATATCAATGAAACTCCTGTTGAGGATCCTAAGTACCTGATTTGCATCATAAAAGATGTTGGCCGAATGACATCAATATATTCTATGTATGAGTATATGATCTATCCGAAGTAAAATAACTAAACTAAAGGACTACAATAGATATAAATATATATACTCAACTAAATGTAAAGAAGTAAGTGTCACGACCCAAGCCTAGGGCCTAGACGTGACATGGCGAATGAGGAACCCGAAGGAACCCCAAACAAGCCTCTCAAACTTGTCATCACACTTCATCGGTCGCGGAAGTACATTCAACATTAATTAACGGGAAATAGGG
>JAJOOF010001999.1:0-26271 GCA_029582545.1 Solanum lignicaule
TGCCTGCTGATCTACGGTCATCACCTACGGACCGTGAATGGACCTACGGTCCGTAGATCACCTCCGTGAATGCCCTGTTTCTGCAATTTCTTTCAGCTGTCTCTATACTTCCGCGCCTGAACATCTTTCCTGCAAAACATGATAAAAACACATAAAAACCAATATAAAAAGGCCCTAGACACACACAACTTGTAAGTGAAATGTATTAGAAATACCGTAAACTCACAGTATATCAGAGACCATAAATATTTGGTGCTCAACAACGAACCTCACCTACTGACCATGTATCAGACCACGGACCGTCAGTGGCTTCCGTGGTTCTTGCACCAAGTCTGGAAATCTACAATTTTTTTCTATTTTCTCAAATCCGAGGTGTTACACTATCATTGCGCAACATCATGCAATCGGATCATTATTGGGATAATCTAACTTCACCAATACATAATTCAACCAACACCTAGCAAATATCAAGACTCAATTTCAAAAATTCACTAACATAACTATTTTTTGCAATTTTAAGTAACGTTTTAATATCTAACTTATGGGCATATCGCAATACCGACAATAATGCACTACCCAATAAAATCAACTAACTTCATGAATTAAATGGCCTATAGACCATATAGAAAAGACAATTTTAACCTCAAATATTAAAATAGAAATAAAACACCAACCTCAAAGAGAACCAGACAGAAGAAAATGAGGGAGATTAGGGTTTGGGTTGACAAAGTACGCCAGATAATGCCATATAACGTACTATTAGTATGACTTTGTATACTTAGGGAAGAAAAGAACCTAAAAGATAGCAAAGGCTTTTCTTTTTGAAAATGAAAAGACCCTTTGCCTTTTTATACCAAGCATGTTCGGTGGTCACAATCAATGTCACTGACTGCATTCGGTGAATCACTAATTGGACCTGAAGCTCACTGAAGAGCCTAAACGTGTACCAAACCTAAAGGTTGATTCGACAGACTCGATGGAATCCGCATAGTGTACGTGTCAATCGCCATTTCAATCTCTGATCGCCTAAATTGAAAATACACTTTATCACATTTTCTAGTTTAGAAAGGGGACAAGAATTGAGTATTGGCAAATCCTTCGGAGGATCAGCATTGTTGTTTTGGCATTGCCTAGTGTGTATTTTACAACACTTTGACTTCCTTTTAACATGCACTCACAATACACGTTATTGAAAAAAATAAAAATAAAAAGGTAAAAACTTGGGTTGCTTCCCAAGATGTGCCTTATTTAACGTTGTGACACGACAAAGTTCTTCTCATCATTTATTTTTTGGATTTGGAACGGTGTAACTAGGCAATGTTCCTTTTTTACTTGAATTGTGATTGGTAGAGATCTGGCACATTTGAGTCTCCAGTTGTTTGATAGACACTGAATGAGAGGTCACTATTTGAGATAAGGTGGAGAAGTCATTTTTCAATTCCTTCAACACCTTGTCGTATCCTTCATCCTTGTTGAAGATCATTGTATTAATTTCCTTGATTTGGTTTTCTTTTCAGACAAGTTGGCTCCTTTGGTTGTGGACGATCATGGGGAGGAATATATCTATCCTTATCAACCTCCCTATCTCTCCAATTTTGACCTCTCCAATCTTTGGAACCATTATTTGATTCCTTGTTTCAACCTTGGCTCCCACCACGTCTTTGGTAGTTTGGGTGAGAACCCATCATTTGGTTTTCCAAATATTGAACTTCTTTATTTTATAATGCCTCAAATTTTGCATCCTCTAGGCATTTCCCACTACTTGTTCCAACCACACTCACTGATTTTAATCCACCTCCCATGACATTGTTGGATAACAAATCGATTTGAGTCATCAGTTTGGCCATTTTCTCATCTCTCTCATACTCTTTCTCAATTTGTTCCTTACTCATGCTCAGTTGCAAGGAAGTCACTTGGTCCTCTCTAGTATGCCATGCTCGGTTCACTTTGGTCATGGATGCTACCTCATATGGTTGTTGCATCATCCTACCTTAGACAAGTTGATCAGCTACACATTTGTTGATTAAAACAAGGCTACAATAGAAGTATTGCAGAAGCAAAAGGTCCAGAACAACATGTGTTGGACATTGCAAGAGTAATTTCTGGAATTGCAACCATCTTTCATCTATAGTTTCACCTCCAATACTTTTGAAATATTGGAGTTTGTTCCTATGTTTAACCATTTTCAAGGGGGGGGAAAGAATCTCTCCAAGAAAACTTTAGTCAACTCCTCCCAAGGAGTGATAGAATCATTTGGAAATTCCGCCAACCACTTAGTAGCTTCACCCATCAAAGAGAACGGGAATAACCTCAACCTTATAGACTCTTGTGATATATTTTAGAACACAAACGGCACACACATATCAACAAAATTCCTAAAGTGTTCATAGGAATCTTTATAAGCTAAACCCCCAAACATTCCTCTTAGTTGGAGCAATTGTAGAATTGTTCCGGTTACATTAAAAATGTCTTTCCAATTCTGAGAGGTAACCAGATGCCTTCCGTGGTTTGAATGACATTCATGTGCATGTCATTCAAATCACCCATATTTTCATTTTGACAGTATTAACTATCGTTATAACTAACTTGGTTACTCATATTTGTAAGCTTGCAAATCATCAACCAGCAACACCAAGTAACAATTTCATTACAACTAAGCAAATTTATAAACTAATTTCTCAAAATGAAATTCTCAACCATCATTCCCCTGCAGCGGCACCATTTTTTATAATGCTCAAACTACTTTCTTAAACCAATCCAAAGAGTAAGCGATCTTCATCAATAAAAATACCAAACTAATAGTCGGAGTTGAATTCCAAAGAAAATGATAAAGCGCGAATAATTTTATCAAGAAATTTGTAATTTAAATTCATTTATTTGTAGTATTGAGAACAAGTGGATTGATGATTCCACAAAATTTACTAAAAGTGTTTGTCTATCAATAGTCTTAATTAAACTAAAATTTCAAATAAGTAACAAGTAATCTAGGGGTGGGAGATCGGAAATTGATATCACGTAGGGCTAATTGCGTTGCTATATAGTGATGAACATTCATCGATAGGTTTGGTCATCTTCAATGACACTAATCTTCATTCGATCTTATAGTATTAGTTCATAGAATCTCTTTCTGGTCTCCTATATGCTAATGAACAAAATACCTTAAGCTAGTCTCTCTTTCGATGCAGAAATAGGGCAAATAGATCTGATCCATAATCTCTATATTCAGGAAAATTACAAACATCAAACCTAAGTTGCATGTATCGAACTAATTACCCACTCCAATCAATCTCTTTTGAGCATCAATCAGAGATCAGAAGTAGGAATTATGTTTGCAACCTTAACCCATAAATTAACCCCATTCCAATAAGCCAAAATCCGTGTATGAACAGCAACAAAAAAAAGAGCATAACATAATACCCACTACATTAAATCAACACCCAACCCCATAATTGCACACCTAGACTTTGTGGTTTTAGCTACCCATCACAAAGTGTAAAGAAATTATACCTTGGATGAAAGCAGCCATGGGTAACATGAAATTAAGTAACTATAAGCAATACCCGCTTAGATTTCAACTTCAAGTTTTAAATTTCAAGAGTAAAGTTTAAAAATCCAAAAACTACAAAAGTGTTCTTCACAAAATGAAAGTATTTCTCTCTCTAACAACTTTGTCACTTCTGGAAAATTTTACTTCTCCAAAAAATTACTTTTTTTCTCTCCTTTGGGCTATTTATAATTTCCCCAAAATCTAGCCCAAAACTCAATGTGTGACTCATCGGGTGAAGTTAGTCGGGCTCAACTTTCTTCAGCTCACTTTTCTCTTGCTTTAGGTTTAAGGTGTTTAAACCTCAGTCGCAGAACTCGTTTGAGTTTCGATTATACATTCGGCATATTAGCGAGTGGCACCTTTCTAACCTTCAATTTTTCTCCAAGTTTTATCACCTTCGGCGATGGTCACGTTATTCGGATCCTTCAACCTTGTTGACGATCCTTATGAGCATTTCCTCAATTCGGTTTCCTTCTAGACTAGCTGGTTCTTTGGGTTGTAGACGATCATGAGAAGGGACATACCTATCATTGTTGTCCTCCCTATCTCTCCAATCTTTCCAATTGTTATCTCACTCCTTGTTCCAACCTTGATTCCTACCTTGTTGTTAATAGTTTGGGTGAGAACCCCCCCATTTGGTTTCCCAAGTATTGATCTTCTTCATTGTGTAATGCCTCAAACTTGACATCATTTGGGCACTGCCCAATATTTGTTACAATCGCATTTACCAATTTAATTCCTCCTCCTATGACATGTTTAGACGAAAAATTGTGTTGGGTCATCATTTTTCTCGTGGTTTCATCTCGTTCATTTTTATTTTCTATTTGTTATTTTCTCACTTGTAGAGTAAACACTTGGTGTTTTCCTGTATGTCATCCTCGGTTAACCTTTTTCATGTCATCTAGCAAGAACATTGCTATTTTATACGATTGATGCATAAATCCCCCTTCGACCAACTAATCATCCACATTTATATTGACTAAATCAAGGTTGCAATAGAAGTATTGCAGTAGCAAATTGTCCGGCACACCATGTGTTGTACATTGCAAGAGTAATTTTTTGAATTGTAACCAAGTCTCATGTACAGGTTCACCTTCAATTCTTTTGAAATTTTGGATTTGGGTTTGATGTTTAAGTATCTTTGGGGGGGGGGGGAGATCTCTCCAATAAAGCTTCATTCAACTCTTCCCAAGAAGTGATAGAGTCATTTGGCAATTCCACCTACCATATTTTAGCTTCTCCCGTCAAAGAGAACGGGAATAACCTCAACCTTACGGACTATTGTGAGATGTTTAGAACACAAACGACCCACCTACCTCCATAAAATGTTGAAGGTGTTCATGGAGATCCTCACGAGCTAAAGCCCTAAATATTCCTCATAATTGGAGTAATTGTAGTATTGTTCCCTTTACATGAAAAACTGCCCTCCCGACTGTGGGAGGTATCCGGATGGCTCACGTGGGTTGAATGATGTTCACATGCATATTATTCAAATTACTCATGTTGTCATTTTTCCCATAGTGACTATCGTTGCCACTTTCGTGGTCACTCATTTTCTAAACCACAAAATCATCATATCACAACACCAAACAACAATCTACTACAACTAATCAAATTTATAAACTTATTTCTCAAATGGAACCTCTAGCCATCATTCCCCGGTAATGACGCCATTTTTTCTAATGTTCAAAGTACTCTTAAAAACTAATTAAGAAGTAAGTGGTCATTGTGAATAAATACTCAACTAAGAGACGGAGTCAAATCCCACAGAGAATGATACAAGGCAAGGAATTCTGTCAAAGATTGGAATATAAATTCATTCATTTGCAGCACTAAAACAAGTGGGGGGTGATTCCACAAAATTTAATAAAAAAGTTTTGCTATCAAAAGTCACAATTAAAGTAAGATTTTAGAAATTCCAATAGGTAACAAGTAATCTAGGGGTTTGGGGATTGGAATTTGATGTCACATCGGGGTAATTGTGTGGCTCTATAGTAATGAAAGCTTATTGATAGGCTAGTTCATCGTCAATGACACTAATCTTCTTTTGATCTCATAGCATCATTTCATAGAATCTCTTTTCAGTCTCTTCTATGTGCTATATTAAACAACCAAATACCTTACACTATTCTCTCTTTCGATTCAACAATAGCGCAAATAGATCTGACCCATAACCTTCATTTCAAAATAAGTTACATACGTCAAACCTAAATTGCAAGTATGGAACTAATTACCCTCTCCAATCAATCTCTTTCGAGCATCAATCGGAGATCGAAAATAGGAATTAAGTTCCCAACCTAACCTATAAGTTAACTCAATGCTAATTAGACCAAATCCATGTATGAAAAATAGCAAAATAGAGCATAACAAAATGCACACTACATTTAATGAACACCCAACCACATAATTGCACTCCTAGATGTTGGGATTTTAGCCACCCATTAAAAAGAGTAAACAAATTATATCTTTTATGAATGCAACCATCCGTAACATGGAATTACGCAATTACAAGCAAACTCACTATGAATTCAACTTCAATTTGTCAATTCTAAGAGAGAAGATGGGAAACCCCCCAAAACTAAAAGTGTTCTTCACAAAGTAAAGTATTTCTCTCTCTAAGAATAGATTAAGAATTCTCTACTATTTTTTAGGACTCAGAATTTCCGAACTCTTAATTTCTCTCTTCTTTGGACAATTTATAATTTCCCTAAAATTTGGCCCAAAACTCAATGTGTGATCCATGGAAACGTTAGTTGGGCTCACCGATCATATTAGGTGAATTGCCAATTGCTCTCCAAATCGCCTCTCTTGCTTCAAGTGTTTGAACCTCAATTAGTGAGCTCGTTCGAGTTTGCCTTTCACATTTGGTGTATCACCGAGTACCACCTTTGTTCGCCTTTAATTTTTCTTCAACGTACTGTTCCTTTTGGCGATGGTCATCATTTTCTCCTCTCTTATTTGGCGAGTCGAGATTCCCCATTTTATTCGATGTCCTTTGCCAATTAATTCAAGTGCTATGAACTGTCTATTTGGGCAAGGTCATACCCATTGGGCAATCCGTCCTTCTTTCTAGCTGATCAACAATGTGGAGTTTACACTTATTTTTATATTTTTGGTCATCCTTTCAACATTCATCCTTGCATTGTTCTTTAGCCTTCATAGCTACAAATAATCAAAACATCATTAGGATAAGACATAATTAGGCATTGAGGATACTATTTATTGAACTAAATAGGCCTCAAATAAGTGTAAATCTACCACTCATCACATAACATGAGTTAGAGTCAAGAAATTTTGACTTTATTCTTGTAACACTAATATGTCTCTATTTTTACTAGATTTAGGCTGTGAGGGGGCCTATCACAAACTTTATTTTTGAAACATGATTTTATGAAAGATATACTAGTTTCATGAGATCTTCAGGCTTTAAGGAGATTTACCCTTAAATTCACTAGGTTTTTATGATTTAGAAAAATATGATACTTTTACATATGGTTTGCGTTGACCCTACCAAAACTCTTACATTTTTTTTTATAGTTTTTTATGAGTTCGTGGTACATTTTGGATTGCTAGAGAACCTTTCAAGTTTTTCTTTTCTATTATGTGTTTGAGGGATCATTCCAGATTGTCGAGGGGATCATTTAGGGTCTTACTTTATTCCATTTGTAGTTGAGCTCCGTCAGGGTCAAAGGAATGTCTCAAGGAGCCTACGGGCAGCCATCAAGGAGATTTCGAGACTTTTTATTTTTTTCATTAGTCACATACGCGTTGAACCATCCCATAATGCCTGACATTTTGTGATATAAATACATGAAGCGTGATGTTTCTTACGATGATTATGTTCCCTATTTTTTTGTGAGTTCAATTTTCTAGTATAGTTTCGGATTTTATTGTAATTACTATCATGCTTCTTATATTAAATAATGTCTACTCATCTCGGCCGTCCATGATGCCTACTTAGTACCTCATATTATGGTACTCATACTACACTTCTACACTTTTTTCTAACGCAATGCCTAGTACAGGTCATCCTTATTTATCTTCTCTCATTCAAGGCCTAGTGAGCGATTAGCATCTAGATGCTTGCTTCTTTTCATTTTGTATTTTTTTTTCTATATTTTGGATTTCGTTAGAAAATTATATTTTGTATAGTCTTATCCTTGTAGTTTACATGCTCTTGTACTTGTAAAACCAGTTCTGCAGTATGGTGCTTGTGTATATTTATCTTTCTCAGTCTATTTTGGGCCCATCTTTTATTTTTATACTATTTGTATATGTCTACGCTAAGGCCCTTTCTTATCACACCCCGAGCCTACACCCTGGGCGGTACTAACACTCGAGAACCATTGATGGCCCTAAGCGAACCCTTGTCCAGGCTTAACTCCTAGCAGAAGACTTATTAAACATAATTGTACTTCAAAAAGTAAACTGAAAGCTCAATGATAACTGAGAATGTATTATAAATAAACACATTGGCCAAAGTGGCAACTCAAGTCTCAAACATAACTGAAATGGAAAGACTCAAGAACTAACATCAACTAACTATCTATGAAGCCTCTAGCAACTGAGATGGACATCGGGTTAAGACCCATGACATCCTAATGAACTAAAATGATAAAGTAATGAAAAAGGGGATCCTCCGGAAGCAAGGAGGCTCACCAACAACTCTAAAGCTCAACTGGATCAACAATGCACTGGATGTTGATCCTAGTTACCTGAATATGCATCATAAATAGATGCAGGCCAACTGGCATCAGTACATTGAATGTACGAGCATGCGAGGGGAATTCTAAAACAAGGCATAAGCTTGAAAAGGGAACTGAAAGAACAAACATGGTCCCAACTCAACACAACTGAACTGAACTCATTTGAATATAAAGCAGTATGAATAAGTGCAATATAAATAAAAGCTTAAAACCATGGATAACAACTCAGTGTATTTAGAAATACAATAGTAACTCTGTGTTTATGCAAAGATACAATATAAACTCTAGATGTATATAAAATTACAAGTAACTCAGTGTATATAATAATACAAAAAATACTTCTATAGGAGTTTCTCTAACCGACAACCATCACTTAAGAGTTATTGTGATGATACAACATTTCGCCTCACGCTGCCAGGGCCGTCCTATACCTTACCGAGGGTATAGAACCTGACTACTAAGTGGATCCACTAGTCTATGCTAAAAAATACTAAGGAATCATCTAAAAAGTATGACCCTTTTCTACCCATGGTGGCTACATGGTTTATGGGGGCTGGAAGTTTTCTGAACTCTCCTGCATATCGGTGCTCAATACTACTCCCAAAATATACTAGCTCATATGTTGAAAAACATAACTCTGTGGTTTGAGATAATTACTCAAAAACTAGCTTGAAGGCTCTCTTGGAAATCAGGGTTTCCTCTTTTGCTTAATTGTGAAAGCATTTACTCTTTACTGAAAACTTGCTCAAAGGCTCTTTGGGAAATCTCAGTTTCCTTTCTTGTTTAAATGTGAAAACATTTTACTCTTTGGGAATATATAGTCCCAATATACTCTTTTAAAGAAATGAACATCAATCTTCACTCTTTACTCAACTCAAAACTCATGTCTTAAAACAAAGTTAAAACATTTGTAAAAAACTTGTAAAAGACTCTATGAACTTCTCTTGACTTGGCTCTTAACTTTCCTTGAATTTGAATTTATGGATTCAAGGATTGTGATTTGTGATAGGAAATATATCATGATGTTTAGGATTGTTTTTAGATAATTAAACATGAAAAACGATCAAGAAATCATTGTCTAGAAGCAAGTCCGCGATGCGGAGATACATTTAATTATTGGTTCGTGAAATAAATTTTGAGGTAGAATGGTTCGTGAACACTCCGTGACGCGGAGAATATTTTGTCAATCCTGAGGAACAGGTTCATGCCCAGATTTGCCCGACTTGTTCCTTCTTCATTTTCTAAACCCAATTCACCTAAATTCGATTCTTTTCCTCAATTCCTCTTTAGATTCAGATAACCAGCACATGTACACAAGAATCTAACTCAAAACAACTCTAACAATCGACCTTAAACTCTCAAGAACTCCTCAATTTCATCCCAAATTCAAGAACGAAAGCAGTTCAAGAATACAACTCAAGAACATCAAAGTCTAAATCTTTTAGGATGAAAATCATACTGAAATAAACATTTTTGGCGCATGGGTGGACGAACCCAACGCTATGTAAACTCACATACCTCTTTAGGGATCAGCCCTTGGAGAAACGACTTCGATTACGCAAGAAAACTTAACAATCTAGAATCTGAACAGGGATCTCCTCATAAGACAAGTTATCTTTGATACCAATATCATCAGTTGGTATGATAAGTGAAGGGTCTCCCATGCACTTCTTCAACATAGAAACATGAAATACGGGATGAACCACTGCCAACTCTTGGGGTAGCTCTAACTCATAATCTACATTACCAACCGTTTTGGATATTCTGTAAGGGCCAATATACCGAGGACTAAACTTCCCCTTCTTACCAAATCTCATAACACCCTTTATGGGTGAAACTTTCAAGTAAACCCAATCATTTACTTTAAACTCTATCTCCCTTCTCTTAACATCAGTGTAGGATTTCTGATGATTCTGCGTTGTTTTCAACCTTTCTTGAATAACTTTCACTTTCTCCATAGCTTGATGAACTAATTCTGGCCCTATCAACCCAGCTTCACCAACTTCAAACCATCCAATTGGAGATCTGCACCTCCTCCCGTAAAGAGCTTCATAAGGAGCCATATGGATGCTAGAATGGTAACTGTTGTTATAAGCAAACTCAATGAGAGGTAGGTGATCATCCCAATTAACCTTGAAACCAGTCACACAGGCCCTCAACATATCTTCTAGAGTATGAATAGTGTGCTCTTCTTGACCATCTATCTGAGGATGAAAAGCAGTACTTACGTTCACCTTTAAACCCAAGCCTTTCTGGAATGACGTCCAAAACTATGCAGTAAATTGCGCACCTCTGTCTGAAATAATTAAAACTGGCACCCCATGAAGTCTAACTACCTCTTGAAGATACAACTTAGCATAATCTTCTGCTGAATGGGTAGTCTTTACTGGAAAGAAATGGGCTGATTTAGTCATTCTATCAACAATCACCCAAATCAAATCATGCTGCTAGCGAGACCTTGGAAAACCAGTGATGAAATCCATATTGATTATCTCCCACTTCCATTCCGGAAGTTCTATATTCTGAGCCATACCACCAGGTCTTTGGTGCCCTACTTTCACTTGTTGACAATTCGGGCACTTAGCAACAAACTCTATAATGCCCTTCTTCATGCTACTTTACCAATAAACTTCTCTAAAGTCATGATACATCTTTGTGGAACCCGGATGAACAGAATATCTGGAGCTATGAGCTTCTTTCATGATTCTCTCTTGGAATTCATCCACCCTTGGTACGCACAACCTATCTTGATACCTCAATACACTATCTCCCCCCTTATTCAAAAGCCATTACTTTTTGCTTATGAACATTTGCCTTCAATTCAAACAAAATAGGATATTGGTCTTGCTTCTCTTTCACTTCTGACACTAACGATGATTCAGCCCCATTCATCACCACTATTCCTCCTTCTATGGAATCCATTAATCTAACTCCTAATCGTGCAAATCAATGCACATCTTTTGCTAAATCTTTCTGATCTTCCTCAAAATGGGCGGTACAACCCATAAACAACCTGCTCAAGGCACCAGCAATAACATTAGCCTTATCTGATTGATAGAGAATACTCATATCATAATCCTTGAGTAACTCTAACCACCTTCGATGTCTGAGATTATGCTATCTCTGACTAAACACATATTGGAGCCTCATGTGATCGGTGAACACATCCACATGAACACCATATAGATAATGACGCCATATTTTTAAAGCAAACACTACGGCAGCCAACTCTAGATCATGGGTTGGGTATTTCCTTTTGTGAACCTTAAGTTGTCTAGAGGCATAAGCTATAACTTTGTCATTCTGCATTAACACACAACCCAAACCAACGCTGGACACATCACAATATACAACAACGTCTTGCGTACCTTCTAGTAAGGTCAATAGTGGGGCAGTAGTCAACCTTTTTTTCAATTCCTAAAAACTTTTCTCACAAGCTTTAGACCATTGAAACTTCACTATTTTCTGAGTCAACTTGGCCAAAGGGGATGAAATAGATGAGAACCCCTAGACGAACCCAGCAAACCCCAAGAAACTCCTAATATCAGTAGGAGATGTGGGTCTAGGCTAATTCTGCACTGCCTCTATTTTTTGGGTATAAACTCTAATTTCATCACCGGAAACAATGTGGCCTAAGAGTGCCCCTAACTCAATCCAAAACTCACATTTAGAGTACTTGGCATACAACTATCTATCATTTAGAGTTTGGAGAACTATTCTGAAATGACTAACATGATCTTCCTCATTCCTCGAATAGATTAGAATGTCATCAATAAATACGATAACAAAGATATCTAAATAAGGCTTGAATACTCTATTCATAAGGTCCATGAACGTTGCACGTTAAACTGAACGACATGACCAGAAACTCATAATGACCATAACGGGTCCTAAAAGAAATATTTGGAATATCACATTCCCTTACTCTTCACTGATGGTAGCCATATCTGAGGTCTATCTTAGAAAAACAAGTGGCACCCTGCAGTTGAACGAAGAGATCATTAATTCTCGGAAGAGGATACTTATTCTTGATGGTAACCATGTTCAACTAATGGTAACACATCCTAAGGGAACCATCCTTCTTCCTCACAAACAAGACCGGGGCACCCCAAGGTGAGACACTTGGTCGAATAAAACCTTTCTCTAGGAGATCTTTCAAGTGCTCTTTTAACTCTACTGGTGCCATTATATATGGTGAAATAGATATAGGACGAGTATTAGAAAGAATATCTATACCGAAGTCCATTTCTCTCTCAGGAGGGACTCCGGGAAGATCGTCTGGAAAAACATCTGGACACTCTTTTATTACTGGAACTGACAGAATATAAGGTATCTCAATACTAGAGTCATTAAATCAGATTAAGTGATAGACAGACCCCTTGGAAACTAACTTTTTTGCCTTAAGGTATGAAATAAAATGACCTTTAGTCACTACTGAACTACTCATCCATTCTATAACTGTCTCATTAGGAAACTGGAACTTGACAACTCGAGTTCTACAATCAATTGAGGCATAACAGGCATGAAGACAGTCTATACCAAGAATGACATCAAAATCTACCATGTCTAACTCAACTAAATCAGCCATGGTGCTCTTGTGATTGACGAAAATGGTACAATCACGATACACTCTCTCTGCTAGAATAGACTCACCAACAGGTGTAGAAACACTGAAGGTATCACTAAGTTTTTCATGAAGAACATCAAAATGCATCGCAACATAAGGAGTTACAACGGATAAACTCGCTCCTAGATTTAGCAAAGTATATACATCAAAGTTAAAGACTTGGATCATACTAGTGACAACATCTGGCGAATCCTCTTGCTCTTGGCGACTCGTAATAGCATACAGATGGTTTCCTCCTCCGCCTGCCCCTAAAGTAGCTCCTCTAGATGCAGCCCTATCTGGTGGAGAAACTGAAGAAGACTGGGCTCTATTGCCCCATTATCATTACCCTACTTGTTTTTAGGACACTCTCTCATAAAATGACCGTTCTGACCACACTTGAAGAAACCAGTGGAGCCATCACGACACATCCCTAAAAGGATCCTACCATACTTAGCACATGCAAGAGGCTTACTACCCCCTTGTGCCATACTACCTTGAGTATAGGCAGGTCTAGCTCTGAAATTCTATGAATTCTGACTATTGTACTCACCTTTGTTTCTTGGTGTAGGTGCACAAGCAGATGATGGAGCAGGTCCATTTTGTTCCTGTTGGAAGGAAGAACGGTTTGCAATACCCTTTTGCTGCCAGGACCATTTCCTGATGTCTTAGCCCTCTTATTCTTAAACTCTTCTCTATCCCTCAACTTGTCCTCCTTAACTTCCTGCACATGGATCATTAGCCTCACTATGTCCATATCCCCTATCAGTATAGTTGCCTTGCCTTCCTTGCTTGACAAGCGAGACAACCTAGCAACGAATAAACTTATCCTGCTTCTCATGTCCACAACCATCTCCGAAGCATAGCGAGAAAGTTTTGTAAACTTCAGACAATACTCATGAACACTCATACATTCCTTCTTAAGAGTGAGGAATTATCTTACCATTGCTTCTCTTAGCTCATGGCGAAAGAAATTCCCCATGAAGGCACTCTCGACCATAACCCAACTCACAATTGGTTATGCGCAACCACGAGTTTGAAAGAAACTATATATAGATGAACTCTATCGCACAAAATGAGTATGAAAGAACTGAGATAGTTCCTAAATGTTGCATCCTCCTAATTATAGATTTGGCGCGCTTCACACCAATAACTAGGACTCTACAGACGCGGCTTCATGGACTCCCTAAGACTCTTGAACTTTGTGCACTGATACCAAGTTTGTCACACCCCAAGCCTACACCTTGGGCGGGACTGGCACTCAAGAACCATTGTTGGCCCCAAGCAAACCCTTCGCCTGGCTTAACTTCCTAGCGGAAGACTTATTCAACATAACTGTACTTTAAAAAGTAAACTGAAAGATCAATGATAACTAAGAATGTATTATAAATAAACATTGACTGGCCAAAGTGGCAACTCAAGTCTCAAACATAACTGAAATGGAAAGACTCAAGAACTAACATCAACTAACTGTCTATGAAGCCTCTATCAACTGAGATGGATGTCGGGACAAGACCCACGACATTCTAATGAACTAAAATGATAAAGTAATGAAAAAGGGGATCCTCCGGAAGAAAGGAGGCTCACCAACAACTCTAAAGCTCAACTGAATCAACGATGCACTGGATGCTAATCCTGGTAACCGTAATCTGCATCATAAAAAGATGCAGGCCAACTGGCATCAGTACATTGAATGTACGACCATGCGAGGGGAATTCTATAACAAGACATAAGCTTGAAAAGGGAATTGAAAGAACAAACCTAGTATCAACTCAACTCAACTCAACTGAACTCATTTCAACATAAAGCAGTATAAATAAGTGCAATATAAAGAAAAGCTTTAAAACATGGATAACAACTGTATGTATTTAGAAATACAGTAGTAACTCTGTGTATGCAAAGATACAATATAAACTCTACATGTATCTGAAAATACAAGTAACTTTGTGTATATAATATTACAAAATACTCCTGTGGGAGTTTCTCTAACCGACAACCATCATTTAAGAGCTATTGTGATGATTTAGTATTTTGCCTCACGTTGCCAGGGGCGTCCTATACCTTGCCAAGAGTATAGAACCTGACTACTAAGTGGATCCACTAGTCTATGATATAAAGCACTAAGGAATCATCTAAAAAGTATGATCCTTTTCTACCCATGGTGGCTACATGGTTTATGGGGGCTAGTAATTTTCTGAACTCTCCCCCATATCGGTGCTCAATTCTACTCCCAAAATATACTAGCTCATATGTTTAAAAACATAACTGTGGTTTGAGAAAATTACTCAAAAACTAGCCCGAAGGCTCTCTTAGAAATAAATGTTTCTTCTCTTGCTTAATTGTGAAAGCATTTGCTCTTTACTGAAAACTAGCTCAAAGGCTCTTTGGGAAATCTCAATTTCATTTCTTGTTTAAATGTTAAAACATTTTACTCTTTGGGAAAATATAGTCCCGATATACTCTTTTGAAGAAATGAACTTCAATATTTACTTTTTACTCAACTCAAAACTCATGTCTTAAAACAAAGTTAAAACATTTGTAAAAGACTTGTGAAAGACTCTATGAACTTCTCTTGACTTGGCTCTTAACTTTCCTTGAATTTGAATTTACGGATTCAAGGATTGTGATTTGTGATAGGAAATATTCATGATGTTTTGGAGTATTTTTAGATAGTTAAACATGAGAAACGACCAAGAAATTATTGTCTAGAAGAAAGTCCGCGACATGGAGATGCATTTAATTATTTGGTCGCGAAATAAATTTTGACGTAGAACGGTCCGTGACCACTCCGCGACGCGGAGAAAATTTTGTCAATCCTGAGGAACAAGTCTGCATCGCGGACCTAGTACCCAGATTTGCCCGACTTGTTACTTCTTCATTTTCTAACCCCAATTTGCCTAAATTCGATTATTTTCCTCAATTCCTCTCTAGATTCAGATACCCAGCACATGTACACAAGAATCTAACTCAAAAACTCTAACAATCGACCTTAAACTCTCAAGAACTCCTCAATCTCATCCCAAATTCAAGAACGAAAGCAATTCAAGAATACAACTCAAGAACATGAAAGTCTCAATCTTTTAGGACGAAAATACTGAAATAAACATGTTTGGGGCATGGATGGACGAAACCAACGCTATGTGAACTCACATACCTCTTTAGGGATCAACCCTTGGCAAAACGACTTTGATTCTGCAAGAAAATTCCAAGAACACTTGACTTTTCTCCTCTAGAGTTCTTTCTCCAAAAACCCTAGCGTAATTTGGTAAAGGGTAAACTGATCTAATTCTGTTTAGACCCCTAAGTAATTACCAAAAATGAATTAAGCAGATTGGGTAGTGAAAAGACTATAATACCCTTCTAAAATCTGGTTTTGACTTTCCTTATCCAGCGAGAAGCCCTGCCATGGGGGACTGACCAACTATGAATAGATCTTACTTATGCTTGTGGGTAAGAACATATATTAGTCTGTATCGTGGGTCTATTTGTTACAAAAGGCGAACATCCCCTTTCAAAAACATTAACATAGGTCCTCAGGCAGACAGCCCAACTTCAAATGGACATATCTCCCTTATACGAATTTGAAATTTAGAAAACTCAGTGGCGTTGGAAAGATAATTCAAAGATATTTCTTACGGTATCTTGTAGCACATCTAACTCATCCTGAGCTAGGAGTTATGGTTGTTTGAAGTTGACCAAAAACCCATACTTTACACAACTTAACCACTTTTCCAAATTTTTCATTCTTTCCAAAAATCACCCTTTCTAATTCTAGCTCTTTCACTTAGCGAGATGTTACATTATGTTAGCCGCTCTCATGATCGATTTTTGAGTCTTTATAATGAAACTTGATTATCTCTCGACTTGATTTATAATTGAGTAGGAAAAATAAAATATTAATGATAGAACATGCTAATTTGCAAAAGAAACAAACCATGAATTAAAAACTCCACATAATTCTGAAAAAGTCACCCACATGAATATTTGATTCCTCTTCTTTATCTAGGATAAAATTAGTTTCTTACAAATGGACGTTGGAGTCTTCCATTCAATCAAATATAATTTTTTCGTCTTTGATTAACTAGATGCACAATATGGAATAAAATAAAGTATGTGCTTCTCATCTATCTTGATTCCAGTAGACTTCCTTGTCATAACATTTAAATCATGTCGTTTACTCCACTGCTTTTTCATTGCGATAACTTTTTCCATTAACTCCATAACTTTTTACAACATCGTTTCTGAGAGGTTCAAATTGTATTCCTAAAGTTGTAGTCTTTTGGTTGATCAATTAGGGGTCTAGTTAGATATCTTTGGACCTTTTGTTGTCATCAAAACTATGTGGTTCTGTCAATGTTCTAATTGGAGTCTTATTCAAAGACTAAAAGTATATATGTATAGGCAAAACTTTAGCATTATCAAATAAGGATAAAATTTAATAAATAGATTATTTTGTTGATTTAAAGTTTCTTAATATTAAAATTAACATTTAAGGTAGTATAATTATATTTTACACCCTATGCTACCTAGTTGAAAATGATTTAAATAATGTAATTTATACTATATATTGGTAAGATTTCTTACATTTCAAATAAGGAAGTATTTAGTATACAAAGATTTAGTTTATTTCATAGTTCTACATATAAGGAAAATAAGAAAATGACTATTATGTCTAGTGTGAAATCTATTTTTGAAGGGTAAAAGAGACAAATAACATTTTGTTGAAAACCCTGCATTAGGTAGATTAATGCCTCATTTTTCAAATTGGTCTAAACTGAACCAACCTAGGTTATTTCATCATAAACTCAAAGAAGCCGCCAACCTTACAAAACTTCAATTGAAGGTTTTATTTCATGGAATTGCACAAAAGAATCATGGTGGGAGGATACCGACTTAGTGATTTACCGGATTCAATCTTAATCCACATCCCCTAAATGTTTTCAGAAGCAAAACAAGTTGCGAGAAGTTGTGTAATATCTAGGCGATGGAGGTTTCTTTCAAAGTACATTGAGGTATCACTCAATTTTGAATCCTCTTATTTATGCCACTCTAGTGAGCAAAAAAAATGAGTTTCTAGATTTCGTGACTTCCAGTCCAAAAATCTTCATTACTGAATGTCTTTCTAGAAAATTCAAAATTTTAGTTTAATTTTCGATATTTTCTAGTAGAAATTTCTAAAAGATATTTATTTATTGATATATTTTACTACAAAACCTGCTAATGTTGAAGAATTTACTCTTAACTTTTTACTTAGAGATACATATGAATTTCCTCAATTTGCATTTAAGAATACATCGTCGAAAAATTTGGTTTTCGAGTATTGCAAATTAAACCCTTCCACTAATCTGAATTGGAGTGGTCTCGTTCCTCTTTAATAGATACATGTATTTGATGGAGGGTGTAATGGAAAAGGTATTATTTGATTGCCCTAACTTTGAGAGCATGGAATTAGATCAATTTGGGGGTATTTCAACATATGGAAATCAACAATGTGGAATTGAGAAAATTGACCATAGACAACATAAAATTAAATGAATGTGATGTATGGCTTGAAATATCAGCCCCATATAATGTAGGGTTTAATATTTAAGGGTCTTGTCGTGGGATATGCTTAAGAAATATTTAGGTCCATGTTGCACTAAGGTTTGTTCATACTCTACCCTATACAAAATTCATGATATATATTTTTCTTTCCAATTTGGGACTTCTTAATTGCTACTAAATATTTTGGTTTATTAACATTAGGAGTGATAATATTAATAAAAATTTGATAACAATTTGGTTAATGATAAAAAAAAATACATTCTTATAGAAATGTAATAACAAAGTGGAAGGTTGTGGGATTTTACTTTGTATGTTATTGTTGTTTTAGTTGCCAAGTGGAAAGTAATTTAATTAAGACCTTTTCGGCAAAATTTTGGATGATAAACACTGAGAATAAATAATTTGTAAAATTCAGATTTTTTTGGCACTAAAGAGTCGGTTTCCACCTTAATATTTCTAATAAAAAGGAGGGAATTCTATAATACGGAGAATAAATAGTTTGTAAATGTAAGATGCATTTACATTGATAATAATCTTTAATACATGTGAATGGTTTTTTAAAGTGTTTCGTAGTCCATTTTTGGATATCCAAAAAAACATTAAATTGTTCAACAATTATCATGTTATTTATTATGTATACTATGAAACAGAGGTAGCATTTGATAATTGTTTTGTGCGAGTTTCAAACTCACTTCATCCCTAGAAAAAAATGCCCCTATTAAATTTGCCAAACCCAAAAATAGAGGATATTGATCTTGAAGCATGCTACTATGAAGCTGGTAGTCATAGCATTAGTATACAAGTTGCTAAAACTTCTCTTTCTTGATAATTAATTAGTTTGTGTTGGATTCAAAATGGAGAGTGGTAGAAACAACGGGAGATTAGTGTTCTTGAAGCAATTTATCCACAGAATCTTGAATTCCACCAAAGTATGTTACTTCAATCTTAGGGGATTTTTTGATTGTTTTGAAAATAGGTTGTTGTGTCGAGGGTCTTAGAAAAAACAAACTCTCTATGGCACAAAAGTAGGAGAAAAGTCTGCATACATCCTACCCTCCCCATATCCCGCTTCGAGGGTTACATTGGGTATGTTGTTGTTGTTGGTTTGTTTCTTCTTAAAAGATATTTTTTAAAATAAAATCTTTTCCAATTATCCTTTTTTTGGATGTTACTTCATTTAAATTGGTCTTTATTTCGACGCAAGCCTTATATGGGTCCGGGAGACGCGACTTTTTATAATGATTGGCACACACATGGTATACCTATACCTCCTGTTGAAGCATAGGAGTTATGGGTATAACAGTTAATCATTATGAAGAATCTCATCTCTAGAACCTATAGAAGGACTGTGTGGAAATAAACACAAATTTAAAAGAAGTAAAATCCACAACTAAAATAAGATCAATGGAAATGTTTTTAGAAGAAACAAATCAATGATCACAACAAACACAGTGTAATCCCACAAGCGGGACACGGGGAAGGTAGAATGTACGGAGACCTTAATCCTAACTTTCTAGGGTAGAGATGATGTTTCGACCAAGACACTCGACGCAACAGCGTATTCTCAAAACTGGATAGAACTAAAAAAAACCAGAAGATTGAATTATCATACTTTGGAGTAATGAAGGATTACGTAGATAAATTGCTTCAACAACTCTCATCTCCCGTTGTTTTTGAACCTCCATGTCATTGCTTTCTTTACCCGCAACAACTCGCCATTTTTGTATCAAACACAAACTGATTATATAATCAAGGAAAGGAAGTGTTAGTAACTAGTACAGCACTAATGTTATGACTATCTGCTGCATAGTAGCATACTTCAGGATCAATTTCCTCTAGTTTTGGGCTTTGCAATTTTAAAGGGGTGTATTTTTCTAGGGATAAAATGAGTTTGAAACTCGCCCAATAAACTATCAAATGCTAACTCTGATTCATATTTTAGTTGTTGGATTTGGACGGGTGGCGGCCCCCACCATCAGGCTAGAAATTCTTACAGATTATCATAGCCTATGATCAATTGGATTTCCCTGGAATTTGCAGATCTCTAAAAAGTTTATTGGATCTTGAGACTTTTGCCATGGACGGATGCAATTACCAAATAAGATTAGGCTCTCTTTCGACCTTATTTTTGTTACTTTATGTTATCAATATTAATTAACTATTACCGAAAGAAGAAGCCAATACATATCCATAAATTTATGATATCAAGTACACTAGGAAAGAAATCATAACACTAATTTAAAAATTACCATAGCGGTATATTTCATAGTTCGTATACACCAATTTGTTCGCCAGACCCCACTTGGGTTATAAGTTGTTGTTCACGTAAAACTTTACATTATTTGCAAAGAATTTGATATGTTCATTGAATCTAAAAGTTCATTACCTATTCTTTCTATCCAAAATCAACTTCTTTGCTTTTTACATTTTTATCAAAAATCACAAAAAGCATTAAAGGAAGATCAACAAGATTAAGACACCTGAAAAAGGACCGGTGCCTTGACTAGGTGGTACTACTAGTTAAACCTAGTGCGGCTTAGTGCGGCTTTTCATGCATCCTAGGACTCTAAACCTAGTGCTCTGATACCAAGTTTTTCACGCACCGAGCTACCCCCGACACGCGGACACGGGACCTAGGACCACAAGTGATCCCAAGCTAACCCTGCTGGTATAATCTGAGCATACTATAATTAACATGAATAAAATAACTGATGCGGAAGCTAAAATCATAATTAAAGAAAAGATGGGGAATACCCATATACTATAACTGAGAGAGTTTAATACAAAAGATATTAACTCATACTAGGCTGAAACTAACTATGTCTGAAAGTAAGCCTCTAAACTGACTAGAAATGTTGGGACATGCCCCAGCTAGATCTAGCAAAATTGAAACTAAAGACTGAAAGCATTAAGGATATCATGTCTCTGGTCCTCGGAGGATGAGGACTCACCACTACTAGTCTGCTGAGCTGAAGATCAGAAAACGATCTAAGTGCAATCTGGATGCTGAGAGCCTGAACCTACATCACAAGAAGATGTAGCGCAATATATGCGTCAATACTGAAAGGTACCGAGCATGAGGATGGAGTATCGCTGAAGTACATATATAACTGAACAAGCAAAGAAAAGCAATGACATATATCTGGATATGATAGAAGGCTGAAAAATACTAAACATGACTGATCTGCATGCAATGATCGACTATGACATGCTGAAACTGAATATTGAACATGGTCAATGCAAATGGAGTCTGACTGATTTGTGGGATCTACTAATCACTGATAATAAAACCACATGAGCTGAATGTGGAGTCCGATGTATACGCGGACCCAATATACCCTGCCAGAGGTATAAAGGCATGCTGGCGTGATCGCTAATCTGTTGCCCATGGAAGGGACTTACAACCTACTTGGCTAGTAGTTCTGGGACTATTTGGGTACGCTAAACCCTAGTCCAACTCGGTATTATGCTAGTCCCAATGAATTTAGTAGTACATTGATTATGACTGATTTTCTGTAATTGTTCTGGATAGCTCAAAACTTGACATGCAAACTGAACGCAACAATTTAAACTGACATTGATGCATAATACTGAGGCATGTATAACTGATTTCTGATAAAGTATGTCCTAACACATGTAATTCAAGAACTAAAGAAATACATAGCTAGGGTTCTGAAATTCATACGATAATCTGAAGAAGACGTGACATGCTGATTTGGAGCATTAAAACATAACTAAAACGTGACATGTTGTTTGGACGTTAGAACATATAATTAAAAACATGATTTCTAAATCGGAACGTTTTTAAAACAGTCTCTTCATGATAATCGGCTGTAACTTTAGAAACTACTAGGGTTCATTCATAATCATTGAAAAACGATCAATATTTGGATCATTCTAACATTTAAAACCCAAAATCAAGAAACGTTCTAGAACCCTAATTTCGTTCATAGCATGGAATCAAGAATCGTCTGAATTCTAGGGATCTAACGGGCGAAAGGGACCATTAGTGAAATCCAACATACCTGGTGACGAAATCTCCACGAAAAACTATCAACTAGGGATGGACTTGACTTTTTCGGCGACTTTCTAGCGTTTTCCGGCGGCGGCTAGAGTTTAGCTAGGGTTTCGGCCAGCCCTCTCTCTTATCTCTTCTTTTCTTTTGTTTTAGTTAATTAAATGACTTAGGTAAGTTCTAGTTAGGTTTCTAGGATTTTAAATGACTAACTAAAACTCTTTTAATTTAGGAATTAAAAGAAGAGTGGGAAAAGACAAAAACACTCTTGACTTAAAAGCTGTCCAAATCCTAAAAATTCTGCAATTTTTTTTTTTTCGTTCACGAATCTGGGGTGTTACATTATGAAGAGGAACAATTACCTCAAGCTGGAGTAGGATCGGAAGGAAAGAGGAGAGGATACTTGGACTTCATAGCTGCTTCTGCTTTCCAAGTAGCTCCATCTACGGACTGACTCCTCCACAAAACCTTGACTGAAGCGACTTC
Source organism: Solanum lignicaule (assembly GCA_029582545.1). Classification (NCBI taxonomy): domain Eukaryota; kingdom Viridiplantae; phylum Streptophyta; class Magnoliopsida; order Solanales; family Solanaceae; genus Solanum; species Solanum lignicaule. The sequence continues at coordinate 22,905 of JAJOOF010001999.1, forward strand.
CTTATTTATCAATCTTCTAACCTGACGATCAAGAATCTCTACTAGTACATCCTCATAAGAAATGCTATCTTCCACCGCCACGCTTTCTAATGGAACCACGAATGATGGATCACCCACACACTTCTTCAAAAGTGAGATGTGAAAGACTGGATGCACTACTGCTAAATCTGTTAACAACTCTAACTCGTAAGCTACTTTCCCAATCCTTTTCAAGATCTTGTAAGGGCCTACATATCTAGGACTGAGCTTCCCTTTCTTGCCAAATCTCATCACCCCTTTCATAGGTGACACTTTCAGAAAAACCCAATCACCAATTTGGAACTCTAATTCCCTTCTTCTCACATCTGCATAAGACTTCTAGCGACTCTGGGCTGTCTTAAGTTTATCTCTGATGAGTTGCACTTTCTCCATAGCATAGAGGACTGAATCTGGCCCTATCAATGCTGCTTCACCTACTTCAAACCAGCCAATAGGAGATCTACATCTACGCCCTTACAATGCCTCATAAGGGGCCATCTGAATGCTGGAATGGTAGCTATTGTTATAGGCGAACTATATAAGAGGAAGGTGATCATCCCAACTACCCTTGAAGTCGATCACACAAGTTCTCAACATGTCCTCTAAGGTCTGAATGGTACGCTTTGCCTGTCCATCTATCTGCGGATGAAATGTTGTGCTAAGGTTAACCTGAGTACCAAGACCTTTCTGAAATGACTTCCAGAAATGAGAGGTAAACTGAGGACCTCTATCTGAGATAATAGACAAAGGAACTCCATGCAACCTCACAATCTCATTAATGTAAAGCTTGGCATAATCCTCTACTGAAAATGTAGTCTTAACCGCCAAAAAGTGAGAAGACTTAGTAACTCTATCAATAATCACCCAAATTGAGTCATGCTGTCTGCGAGGACGCGGTAACCCTGTGATGAAATCCATGTTGATCACCTCCCACTTCCAAGTAGGAATATCAATCTCTTGAGACATACCTCTCGGTCTCTGATGTTCTACCTTGACTTGCTGGCAATTCGGGCACTTAGCCACAGAATTTGCTATATCTCTTTTCATACCATTCCACCAGTAGACTTCCCGCAGATCGCGGTACATCTTAGTGGCACCTGGATGAATAGAATATCTGGAATTATGGGCTTCTACAAGGATATGTTGTCTCAACTCACCCACATCAGGAACACATAATCGACCCTGATAGCGAAGCACACCATCTCCCCCTTGGGAGAATATCTCCACTGTATGCTTCTGGACTGCACCCTTAATCTCTAGAAATATTGGATCACTGTCTTGCTTTTCCTTAACTTCTACTACCAAGGAAGATTCTGCCCCATTCTGAACTGTTACACCACCATCTGATATGCTCATAAGATGAACTCCTAAGCGAGCAAGTTTGTGAACATCCTTTGCTAATTCTTTCTTCTCTTCTTCAACATGTGCTACACTACCCATAGATAGTCTGCTAAGAGCATCTGCCACTACATTTGCCTTACCAAGATGGTCATGTACACTCATATCATAATCCTTGAGGAACTCTAGCCATCTTCTCTGGCGAAGATTCAACTCTTTCTAGGTGAACACATACTGAAGGCTCTTATGGTCTGTGAACACATCTACATGAACACTATATAAATAATGTCTCCAGATCTTAAGTGCAAATACCACTGCTGCTAGCTCGAGATCATGAGTTGGGTAATTCTTCTCATGCACCTTAAGCTGCCTGGAAGCATAAGTTATAACCTTATTTCACTGCATCAACACACAACCTAGGCCGACTCTGGACACATCACAATAAATCACATAACCATCTCAACCCTCTGGTAGAGTCAAGACAGGAGCTGTAGTTAACCTAGGTTTCAATTCTACAAAGCTTTTCTCGCAATCATCTGACCACTGAAACTTGACCATCTTCTGAGTCAACTTAGTCAATGGTAAGGCTATGGATGAGAATCCTTCCACAAACCTTCTGTAATAACCTGCTAAACCCAAGAAACTCCTGATATCTGTAGCTGAGGTAGGTCTGGGCCATTGTTTCACCGCTTCTATCTTCTAGGAATCTACTTGAATCCCTTCACTAGACACAATATGCCCAAGGAAAGCAACTGCTTGTAACCAAAACTCACACTTGTTAAATTTCGCAAATAACTGGTGATCTTTGAGAGTTTGCAGAACCACTCTCAAGTGACTTGCATGTTCCTCCTCACTCCTAGAGTAAATGAGGATATCATCAATAAAGACGATGACGAACAAGTCTAAATACTGCTTGAACACTCTGTTCATCAAATCCATGAAAGCTGCAGGAGCATTAGTTAGTCCAAATGACATAACTACAAATTCATAATGACCATACCGAGTTCTAAAGGTTGTCTTCGGAATGTCACTATCTCTGACTTTAAGCTGATGATAACCCGATCTGAGGTCTATCTTTGAGAAATGACTAGCACCCTGAAGTTGGTCAAACAAGTCATCAATACGGGGAATGGGATACTTATTCTTGATTGTGACCTTGTTCAACTGTCTATAGTCAATGCACATTCTAAGAGAACCATCTTTCTTCTTTACGAACAACACTGGTGCACCCCATGGCGAAATACTAGGTCTAATGAAGCCCTTATCTAGAAGGTCTTTCAGCTGCTCTTTCAATTCCTGAAGCTCAGCTGGAGCCATTCTGTAAGGAGGGATAGAAATAGGCTGGGTATCTGGAAGTAGATCAATTCCAAAGTCGATTTCCCTATCGAGAGGGACTCCGGGAAGATCTTCTGGAAACACTTCTGGAAACTCATCAACCACTGGAACTGACTCAAGAGCTGGGGTTTCAGAACTAGAATCCTTTACCCGAACTAGATGATAAAGATAACCCTTAGAGATCATATTTTTGGCCTTAAGGTAAGAAATGGATCGACCCCAGGCGCTAAGCTACTACCCTTCCATTCTAGGATTGGTTTGTCTGGAAACTGAAAGCGAACAATCCTAGTTCTACAGTCGACTGAGGCATAACAGGAATGTAACCAATCCATGCCTAGAATGACATCGAAGTCTACCATTTCTAACTCTACAAGATCTGCTGAGGTGATTTTCTGAGAGACTGTGACAGGGCAATTTCTGTATACCCGTCTAGCTATAACTGGTTCACCAACTGGAGTAGAGACTGAGAAAGGTTCTGAGAGAGTTTCTGGACTAACACTGAACTGGACTGCTATGAAAGGAGTTACAAAAGACAAAGTATCCCCTGGATCTAACAATGCATAAACATCAAGAACAAAAACTCGTAACGTACCAGTGACCACATCAGGAGAACCTTCCTGATCCTGTCGAGCCTGAAGAGCATAGAGCCTGTTTTGGCACTGTCCGCCACCTGTTT
>JAJOOF010002001.1:0-32982 GCA_029582545.1 Solanum lignicaule
GGCAGCAAGGTTATAAATCAATTTAAAGGCAAACTTTAACAAGTCAAGAACAAGATATGATGAGTTAAAGCCAAAATAAGCATGGATAGCATTCAAGTTATGCGAGAACAGAAATCACCCTACGAGATTAAGCTAATATAGATGAGAATCTATAACAACGAAAGAGAAGACAACCAAGATTACAAACAAACAATGAAGAAACAAATTGTACAACCAATGCACTCAAGATCACAACCAAACAAACATTAGACCATTTCGAGATTTAGCTAGCTTTCAGAACAATTAGGCAACATCAAAGCCATGAAACCGATTCACCATTTTACATACAACAGCTCATAACATTCTTAGTTCAAAACAAACAGAAAAAAGCGAAAAAGTAAAGAAAAATATACCTCTTATCAGCGATCCAAGACTAGGAGATGAGCGAGAACTTTCCATGACAACACAGGAACAAAGCAGGAGTGTCAAAGGCTCGAACAGAAGAAAAACGACCTCTCTATTAGAATGATTTGTGTATTTTTGCCTATATCCTAACCTTTTCCTCTGTTTTCCAACTCTAATTTCTATTTTTTTTTTCAAACCCTTTGAACGATGAGAGTAAGGAGGTTTATATAGGTCAAATTTGGGGGGAAATGGACCATTGGGATGGGAAAATTCACAACGTTCGAATTGCTGTGAATTTTGATGTCGATGAACGTTGGAGAATGTTCACGCTGGCTTTTGCTGATGAACTTTGGGGAATGTTCACGTCGGCTTTGGTTGAAAATGGTGGGCTGGGTCGGTTGGTATTGTTAGAATTGGGCTGGGCTAGTGGAAGTAATGAGTTGCTCTAGGCCTGTTTTTTGTCTCAAAATTCAGTTAAAATAGAATTGGTTAATTTTGCAATTTAGGAAAATGTCCAATTCGATTGCAAACTTAGCTGAATTGAGTCGAATAAGATGAATTAATATAAATTAATTAATAAGCTTCTTAATATTAACTAAATAAAAAATATATATATTTATTAAGATTCCAAATGTGACAAAATTACATAAAAATAACTTTAAAGTATTTTGAATTTCATAAAACAAATTAATTTAAATCGTTTGAAAAATTAAAAAAACTCGATAATTAATCTATAATGTGGATGGTCAAAGAAATATTTGGAGCACAATTTAATTATATGTTTATATAAATGCTTTACTAGAAAAATTCAAAAAAAATGAAAAAATTCGAGGTTTATTAGTTTGGTTTGATTTAAAAATTTAAAAATTTGACACAAATGACTTGGTTTGTATTTGAAAAACCTGAACCAATCCGAAAAAACTCGAGGTTGAAAATACCAAAAAGTTCGAGTGTTATTAATTTGGTTTGATTTATAAATTTAAAATTTTAACAAAAATAATTTGATTTGATAGTTGAAAAACTCGAACCAACTCGGTTATGTACACCGCTGCTTTGATTATACTTGAAATAATGATGGACAAATTACTTAACTACACTCATTTACTTACCTTAATATCCATTTATCCTTACTTATTTCAAAAATTTCAAAAATCCCTTATTTTACCTATGTATCTCGTGCACAATGCTATGTATCCCGCTATGTGGAATGTATCAAACGCTACGTATCCCGTGCACAACGCTATGTATCCCGCTATGTGGAATGTATCAAATCTAATGTATCCCGTGCACAACGCTATGTATCCCGCAAACATCATTTTTAAGAGATTTTTTATAAATAGAAAACTAGAAGGGATATGATGTTATTTAGTACTTAGTGGTTCCTATAATTTATACAATAATGATCTTGATTGGGTTATATGTCCATTACCTTGAGAAAATAATCCAGACCCAAAGGAAGGCCCAAGGAAGCTAATTGGACTACGCCACGGCCCGAAGGTGAGCCAAGCCGCCTCAAAACATCACTTTAAGCATAACTAATTTGGCATATTAGCATATCCCTTCCTTTATTTTATTTTATTAATAAAAAAACAGAAAAACAAAACAACAATCAATAATATTTTTTTATATAATTATTTTCTAAAAAAAAACATAATTCATCACTATTCACGCCTAATTTTTTTTAATCAAAGAAAATCCTTTTCCCCTTTGACTTAAACCAATAATTCAGTTTTTAATAATTATTTTTATTAAGTGATGCCTCACTATTCTCCTCTTAACCTTTTCTTTTCTTCCGTTTTTAATTTTTCTTTCTTCGCCCGGAATATTCTTTTCTTTCTTTAAACTTACGTAAAAGTTTTAACAACTTTGATATTTCAATTTATTTGTCTTATTTTCGAATAATCAAAAAATATTTTTTTAAGATCATAGTATTTTAAACGATTAATTACTATAATTTGTAGTATTTTCATGTAGTCTTTTAATTTTTTATATTCAAATTTACATCGAACATTAGTTAGTTTGACTCTCGTATTCTATAAGATTGTTTGGTAGCTAGTTAGAACTACACATGTATTAGCAATAGATGAATTAGTTATATGATGAAATCTATGTATTATTTTATGTAGGATTTAGTCATTCATTTACTATTTTTTTTTACAAAAGTTAAAATAAAGAAAAAAAAGGATTTAGTTATTCATATATTATTAGTTATACGTGTATTAGTTATTCTATCTTCTATCCTCTGTAAAATAATATTAATAGATTCCCTCATAACTTATATACATTAATTCGGTAAGTTATTAAGTAGAAAATCAAACATCAAATTAATCTTATACACAATTAACTTATCTTCTAATATATTTTTTTTAATACTTATATAAGAGTAAAACTTATCCGTACCTAATATATACACCAACCCAATACATACATGATACATGCCATATAACTCACGTCTAAATCAGCTACCAAACGACATTTTATATTATATTGGTGCACAAGTCATGCATCTTTAGATTCTCACGTGCAAGCTCACATGAAATACCTAACACATCTCACTTTTCCCCATTTTTTTTTTTCCAATTTCTATAATATTCTTGATTTTCTTTGAATATCAACAAGTGTAGGCCTCCGGTATTTCAGCCCAACAATCCAATAAAGACCCCTCCTTCACTCCTCCATTGTTTTCTCCACTACACACCTTTTTGCTCTCTCTTCTCTTCTATACCGCTTAAGGTAGTTCTTCTCTCTGTTTTCTCTAAATTGATGAAGTTTTTGTTGTGTAGATCTGATTGATTTACTAATTTTTTGTTGTTTTTGTGTGAAGAATTTTTAAGATCTGAGATATGGGTAGTTCAGGAGATGCATGGAAATTGAAGGACCATCCTAAGCTTCCTAAGGGAAAGACTGTTGCTGTTATTGTTTTGGATGGTTGGGGTGAGGCTAAACCTAATGAGTATAACGCTATCTCTGTTGCTGAAACTCCTGTTATGGACTCCCTCAAGCAGGTCTATTGGATTGGCTTTCCTTCTTTTTTGTTAAAGATTCTTGCTTTATGGATTTATGACTTGTTTATTTATCTGGGTCTTTGTTAAAATTAATTATAGGGTGCTCCTGAACATTGGAGATTGATTAAGGCACATGGAAATGCTGTGGGGCTTCCCACAGAGGATGATATGGGTAACAGTGAAGTTGGTCACAATGCTCTTGGTGCTGGAAGGATCTTTGCTCAAGGGTATGAGCTCTTTTCTTATAATCTTTTGTTTGTCTTTTGAAAAAAAAATCATGTTTTGCTGGACATTTTTTTAAGAGATCATGTAGTTGTTGAATTTGAAATTTTATTTTGGATTCTTATCTGTTAAGTTTGTTGGAAAATGGGCTGTTTAATGTTTTAGTGTAGTATAATAACTGCAACCAAGTTACTATGTTCATACTTCCAATCAATATATTAGGAAACAAATATAGATCCTTAATTGTTTTCACTCCTTTATTGGCTCCACTGTTGCTGTACCTCTGGACTACTCCCACATCAGAGTGCAAATAGAATTTTTTTTTTTAGACTTCCTAGTTCTAGCACCAATCGTGCTCGACAACCTCTTTTTTTATTTGCCTGATTCCAGATGATTTTATGCAATGTCTGGGTTAGGGAAGCTATTTTAACACGGGTTTGTGTTTTTTTTGTCCAAAAGTGTACATAGTTGCTTATTATTGTCTCTAATGTGTTTCCTTGCAGTGCAAAGCTTGTTGACCTAGCCCTTGCCTCTGGGAAAATCTATGATGGAGAAGGTTTCAAATACGTTCAAGAATGTTTTGAGAAAGGAACTCTGCACCTTATTGGTCTCGTGAGTGATGGGGGTGTCCACTCCAGGCTTGACCAATTGCTGGTACGCCTGCCAGTTTTTAAACAAATAGTGTCATGATTGATTACGTATTGCAGATCCCTAATGTTGTCACTCATTTCGAAAATCAATAAAAAGTTCTGTTTTCCCTTGAATTTAATTAATCAAATTTTCTAATGCCAAAAGATATGCAACATGTAATCTTGCTTTTGGTTGCAGTTGTTGCTGAAAGGTGCTGCTGAGCGTGGTGCCAAAAGAATTCGTGTCCATGCCCTCACCGATGGACGTGATGTTCTGGATGGTTCTAGTGTGGGCTTCATGGAGACCCTCGAGAATGATCTAGCAAAATTACGTGAACAAGGTGTTGATGCCCGGGGTGCATCTGGTGGAGGTCGCATGTATGTTACCATGGATCGTTATGAGGTAAATTTGTGGCTTTTAGATATGCACCATGTTAGATTTTGTTTTCAATAATGTTGGCTCCTGCACCTAATACTGTTTGAAACTTCTAATGCCCCACATAAAGCATAGAGCAGCCTTCATTTCATTAATCCATTGACTTGTTTGGTTAAAATTAGCTTGATAGAATTTTGTCTAGTTATATTTTCTTTGACTTGGCTGGGTATGTCTTTGATGTGGAATAAGATAATCAGAATAAGTTTTTGTTGATGCTGTCTGCTGTCATAATTCGTTTGCTCAAGAAGTAATTCTACTCATCACACTCCAATCTTAGCTTTGTTGTTTGTTGTTGTACTTTCCAAAATCAACATTTCATGTCTGTTACCAGCTGTTGTCTCCTAAAGAAAATTGGGGCTAACTCAGTTTCAAAAGTTAGCTCATGAAGTAGATCCAAAAAAAAAAAAAAACTAGCTCATGAAGTGAGGTAAAATCCAACTATAGAGACTACAACCCATTGCCGCACCTGATGTGGGACATTTAAACACGCGGTACGCCTTGGACTAAACAACATGAAGCTCTCTTAGTTTAGATAGTGGTGTATAGGAACGTCCTAAAATAGGATATAATCAGAGCTAACATCATAGGATCCTCTAATATACTAACAATCTTCCTAACTGATCTAAGTGATATATACAGTATCATCCTCAATTACACATTTTTACATAATAATATTCTTGACAGACACCGTAAACACATAGTTGCTTATCAAAATGGAAAAAAGTAGAGTTCCAAGATGCAAATACTTTTGGGGCACTACCATACTACATACTACCTCAACATAGATGTGTTCTGCTGTTTTTGAAATAAACAGTTCTTCTGATTCTTTCGGAGTTTTTTTGTCTTCGGTTACTTCTTTCTACTTTGAGCAGATCAATATGATCAAGTTGACCTGATGCTTCAGGCTTGTAGTATCTTGTATTATCCTTCCCTCACAAATGTTGTTAATTAGTTATACCAATTTCTTTGCTTTAAAACAAACTATATGGGATTTCATTCTTCATGTCCTATGGTTAATTGTGAGTCATTCCTTTAATGCAGAATGACTGGGATGTCGTAAAAAGAGGTTGGGATGCACAAGTTCTTGGTGAGGCTCCACACCACTTCAAGGATCCCGTTGAGGCAATTAAGAAGTTGAGGCAGGAACCCAATGCCACTGATCAGTACTTGGCCCCTTTTGTGGTTGTTGATGATAATGGAAAGCCTGTTGGGCCTATTTTGGATGGTGATGCTGTTGTGACTTTCAACTTCAGAGCAGATCGTATGGTCATGCTTGCAAAGGCCCTTGAATACGAAGATTTTGACAAATTTGATCGTGTACGAGTCCCTAAAATCCATTATGCTGGTATGCTCCAATATGATGGTGAATTGAAGCTTCCAAACAAATACCTTGTTTCTCCTCCAGAGATTGACCGGACATCTGGGGAGTATCTAGTGCGCAATGGTGTTAGGACTTTTGCTTGCAGGTGAGTTGATGTGATATCTCTTCTGGTGCCTTTGTTTGGTATACCTTGCTGAAGAATTGCTTATTGCTCAAAATGTCTGATTTTATTGTAGAGGCTTCTGCTATATTTATTAACATTGTAAAGTCTGGAAGTCAACCAGCCTCTAGTATTCAAAAAATTAATTAAAATAGTGAATTAAGAGGTTATCGGAAGATAAATATGCCATTCTAAATAATAAAATATACTGCAAGAAGAAACCTCTAATATATAAGAGTTTGAACTTTCTTTGAACGAGTATTAACAACTTCGATACTTGTTTCAACAGTGAGACTGTTAAATTTGGTCACGTCACCTTCTTTTGGAATGGAAACCGTTCTGGGTATTTTGACGAGAAATTGGAAGAGTATGTGGAAATTCCAAGTGACAGTGGGATTACGTTTAATGTTAAGCCAAAAATGAAGGCACTGGAGATTGCTGAAAGGACTAGGGATGCCATCCTTAGCCACAAATTTGACCAGGTAATATATGATGTTGCTTTGTGAGTGTTTATGTTTTCAGAAGACTTTTTAAATAACAAGCTTACCCTGGTTTCTGAATTATTTTATTAGGTACGGGTGAACATACCTAATAGTGATATGGTGGGGCATACTGGTGACATTAAAGCAACAATTGAAGCTTGCAAGGCTGCTGATGACGGCGTCAAGGTAATAGTGCTTCCTTGGATCAATTGTTCCGAGTGTCATAAGTTTTAGAGGCCGTGCCACTTGTTTTTGGTTGAGCTGCAAGATTTGGATGAATTGATTTCCATGATGCTTTTCTTTTTTATCAATATGCTTTTCTATTTTACCAAGATACTTCATGTCTTGATCACTGGAGCATAGAACCAATATGGGTTTGAAGTTCTTGAACTTGAGGCTGAAGCATGCATTTCTGGTCATGTGCAGTAATTTTTTTGGGTCAAATTGAGGCTCTACTGAAACTCTAAGTTGCATTCACTACATCTCTTAAGATTCAATCCTTGACATAATTTCTGAAGGTACTTCAGATATCTGTGTAGTGGGTGATAGTTTTCAGGCTAAGTGATGACATCTTCGTGCCAGCATATTTTATCAAGATGGCTGTCATTGACGTCACTAATGGTTGTGACTCATCTTTCTTGCAGATGATCCTTGAAGCTATTGAACAAGTGGGTGGAATATTTCTAGTTACTGCTGACCATGGAAATGCTGAGGATATGGTCAAGAGAAACAAGAAGGGCGAGCCATTACTTGACAAGAATGGAAACATTCAGATTCTCACTTCTCACACTCTCGAACCTGTAAGTAATTCATTCAATTTTAGCAATGCAGACCTAAAATTTATATTACTAGTTCGTTGCCACCATTCTTAGATGTAGAAAACTAGAAAATCATGCATTATTAAGTTCTTCCAGCAGTTTTTTAAGAACACCTATTTAGTTTATCCTGAGTGGGTACATCAGCTCTAGGTACTTCAGAAACCTATAGGGAGAAAAGAGACGTCAGAATCAGTACAGGGATGGAAAGGAGAAGGGTACTTGTGGTTGGGAAATTTGAGGATTATGTTCATTCATGAGAACTTCAACTACTAATCTGAGAACATTTGGAACACTATACCAGCTGTTATTTGGTGGAGTGTTTGGTTAGAAAAGGTATCATCGAATTTTTGAAGGAAAAAAAGAAGACATACTTAGCCTTAAACATAGGTCTTTTCTTTTGATATCTTTTTTTGGTGCAAGTCAGTCTTTTGTAAGTTATGTAGATGCTATGTTGGACATGCTTAGTCTCTTGCTCAACTTGTAAACATATGAGCATGTTCTTAGAGCTTTTATCCATCAGTTATACTTTTAACATAATCAAAAGTACTAGCCTTACTTTGTTTGGAGAGTTGATGGTTATGACTGCTATCCTATTGCTGGTTTGGTTCGTCGAATGATTTCTGAATTGATAATTCTTGTTTTTCTTCTATAGGTTCCTATTGCAATTGGTGGTCCTGGACTTCTACCTGGTGTGAGATTCCGCACAGATCTCCCCACCGGTGGGCTTGCAAATGTGGCTGCAACCTTTATGAATCTGCACGGATTTGAGGCACCTAGCGATTACGAGCCAACCTTGATTGAGGTTGTTGACAACTAGATATCTCATAGACCTTAGGGTTGAAGTTTTGGCGCAAGGGGAAAGCGATAATGACCGCATTCTACACTTTCTGTTTATCTGAATAAGACATTTTTGAGCTTATATTAACAGAAGTTGACATTCTACCACATAGCCATGTGATGCTACAATGGAAGAGTGCGATATACTGTTCATGTTAAACTCTGTAATCTTTTAAGGCATAACTTCGAGTTTTTGTTTGGTGAACAAGAATTCGTAATCTTTCACTATATGTGGCAGAAATACATAAGCTGTTTGATGCTCTATATTCTGTTTTTTTCTTAAAGCTTGATCTGAAAAAGAAAAGGAGGAAGGATGGGGGGAGAAAAGGAAATTTATATTACAGAATTCATAGGTTAGAGAGCTAAAAACTATATAGCCCCTTGTTCAAGATTTTCAGTGGAATGGTAGCTCCAGCCTTCAAGGAATAGTTAGAAGTATGAATGACAAGAGGAACATGAATATCGTGCTAGGAGAGTTAAGCCTCATTTGTTTTCATTAAGATTAAGACCTATAAATTTGAATACACATTTGAATATTAAGGTTTGCATTAAGAGCTAAACGTCTAGATTTGAATACAAGGTTTGCATTAAGAGCTAAATCTTAACACTGTATGATTATTGTTTATTTTCAATATTTGAATGTGCATATGAAATCAAACATTATATTAATATCATGTTATAAAAAATTCATTTCAACAAAAAATAGTACTTTTTGATCAAAAAAATATCATAATCATCAAACATAACATATAAAAAATCATGAATAAAAAATATTTTATAGGCACAATATAATAACAAAAGTTCAATAAGTATGATAGATACTAGTCGAAAAATAATAAATAAGGTATCACATTATCAACGCCTAATATATATTTTGGCTAATTAGAAAAAACTAAAGAAATCTTATTTTTTTCCAATAACCTTAATCCAATTCCCTAACTTGTGAACCTCTAACATCAATATTTCTTTTTTTGTAGCGGACACTTTCACAAAATATACTAACACATGTATTGTATAATGACTCTTCCCATCCAAGTCTATCTAATTTTTCCATTTATTCTTCAACTGTAGGTACACAATTTTTTTTAATCAATAACTCCAGAGCAGTAATCATCTTCTCATTAATTTCCAATTCATATGAATAAGTTTTTTTTCTTCCCCAAAACATTTTTTTCCAGCTGAAACTGAAGATTGGGATGGAAAATTATTAGGAGCTTCATTATTTTTGTCACTAACTAATTTACCAACAATAATATATTAGTGTTATCTACCAAGCAAGGTTGATGATCAAAGAGTTTCAATAAAATTATTAGCCTAAGACAAAATTCTAATAAGAGACCTCAAATATGTATACATAGTTATTATTTTTAATTATTAATAGTTTTTTTTTCAATCAAAAACCTTGATGAACATCAATACACTAAAAATATTATTGCAACAAGTGTTCTTGACAAACATCAATACACCCTAAGAAAATTATTAATATAAAAAAAATACTTGTAAAGATTATGAAAACTTACCAGTTCAAGAGGAAAAAGTTGGTGTTTGATTGAGAAAAGAGAGGAACACAGTTTGTAGTTGTGCGAGAAAAAGTCACGCAAAGATGGAGAGAGTCGATACAGTATTATTTTATAAATTATTAAATAAGTTTGAATGGTGTTAAGACTCTCCTGCAAATCTGATCCATTCAGACCTTTTCAGGTCCATTAAGAGGCGTTTTGAAAAAAAGAAACAAATGGACTTAATGGGCTGAATCTGAATCATTCAGATTCAGACCTAAAAACCAAACACGCTTAATGTGTTGAATCTGAATGATTAAGATTCAGACCTCCATTAAGTGCAAACAAATGAGGCCTTAGAGCAGTTTGAGAGGCGTATAGATTTGGGAATTGTAGATGCATAAAAGTTGTGGAGGTGAAGAAGGTTATTTGTAAGACGAGGAGAAGAAGAGAGACCAAGCCAGTCGAGATCTCAGTGAACTTTTGGAAGAATCCATGAGAAATAAACATGAAGTGGATTTAGTTGTTTGATGTCATATTTAGGACGATTAAAATAACATAGGAATGGAGGTGGAGTACTATGATTTCAGTTTACAAGAACAAGAGTGATATTCGGAGTTATAATAACTATAAAGGTATTAAGCTACTAAGTCACACTATGAAAATGTCAAAAACTGGTTGAGATGAGGATGACGAAAGGTGTGTCTCTCTTTAAGAACCAATTTTGATTCATGTGGGAGTTCAACTATTTCAATCGTGACACAACAAATATCTGATGCTACAAAGCCACATCAAAAACACCTTATAGATATGAAACCTCACATGGTTGGCCCATCATTATTACTTAATCTTGTTATACTTATATATAAACGAAGATAATTTAATTATAAAAAGAAAGAATAATATAAACGATGTTATTAATTATCTAACAATTAACATAACAATATTTCCTAATAAATCAAATAATGACTTTATGTAGTATCCACGACACCATATCAATCTATGGAGCCTTTATTAAAAAAAAAAAACTAACTTGAGACGCAGTTTAAAAGTCTAATAAAACAGTAAAGAATTTATTGAAGTCCCTCGAACAAGAATGTAGATTCACCAAGAAAAGCAACAAGTACTCTTATTTCACAAGATCTGTCTATACCTACCTGCTATTCTTCGTTACCTAGCATATCATAAAATTAATAATGATATGTTTGAGTACTGCATATTTAACAAGTGTTTTAGGGTAGAAGTAACAAAATAAAATAATAATAATAATAAATAGAATAAGTTATTTATAATGAAATAATTAAATTTTAAGAGATGACAGTGAAATCAATAAAACTTAAATAGGTACCAATAAAATAATTGATTTCATTCATTATGTTTAATAACCGTGTCAGACACTTAATTAGAAACTGCAAGTTAAATCAATCATTCCATTAACATGGATAATCTCAAGGCGAACAATCAAAACATCGAAACTTACTAGCAAATTAAATCCATCATAATAACTCATGAGCAAATCAAAATTCATCATGTCAAACTTGAAGGCAAATCAACGACTCCAAAATCAATTCATTTAGGCAACTACATTCAAAGACTATTCTTCCTTCGAAATAGCAACCCTAACCCTAATAGGAAGGTCATTTCAATAGCAATTTATCAAAATCATTAATTCAACTCTCAAAGACTACTCTCCCTTTCGAGTAGCAAGGTGTCAATACAAGCCCAAACAATATCAATTATGACATAATTAATTTAATCATTCTTTAATCGTGTTCTTAATAATATAGGTATATCAATTCAATGTTTCTTTTCTTTGTGTTTAAAGTCCTTAAATCATGTTTTAAAATTTAAATCAATAACTCATTCATAAAGTAAAAAAATATTTTTAATGATTACCACTTTAATAATCATCACTTTTAAATTTAATTCAATAATTCTGTTTATGAAGTAAAATACGTTTGTCAATATGTAATACTTGAAGCGTGGTAAAACATTTGAATTTGAATTCATCAGTTCAAAAAGAGAAGCTTCAACGCTTTAATACATGATAAACTAACACCTTTGTAAATCTATAATACTTAAGCATGTTATGGTATATGAAATCTTTCCATTAATATTACAATTTAAGTTTAAGAGAAGCTTCAACACTTTAATACATGATAAACTAACACCTTTGTAAATCTGTAATACTTGGGCATGATATGGTATATGTAATCTTTCCATTAATATTATAATTTAATTTACCCGTCAAGAAAGCTTTGTATATTGTGTTATAATAGCATATTTATTGTTTATCAAAAACATGATTCTAAATAAAAAATTATGAAACTCAAAATTTAATATAGAATGTTAGTAAGTAATTAAGTGTTGTCTAGTTTCTTAATTAATAATGTTATTATTATTCTTCTACTAATTCATTCTTCGAATCTAATATCACGTATGTTTTCTTTTTTCACTAATCAGCTTGTTTGTTGTTTATAACTATCTCATTCTCCATAATTTTTTTAGTATAACATCCTTCGCTATTATATTTTCTCTACAAAGTTAGCTTTTAATATACTAAATAAAAAATCTATCAAAAATAAACTCCAATTTTTAAATAAGATTTGTGTACACATCAGGCTCGACAATTTAACACCTACAATAATAAGCCACCTAGAAGCTTTGAGAGGTGGTTCTCCAATCCACGCAAAAAAGATTAGTATAATACTCCTTTACAAAGGGGACCCTTGTTGAGTAAAATGCCAAACAACTCTTTCCTCCATTTCTCTATTCACAAATTCTCCATTAACACAAATACCCAAATCTCTCTACAAGATTCTTACTCCCAACAATCAATCATATATCTTTTTTAGCTTTCTTGTAATACCCTTTTTTTCCCCTTTCAATCGAGTGTTTGTTTACCCACCTAATCTACTAGTCTTAGCTTACCGACAAACGAAGGGAATAAAGAATACAATTTGGGATAAAACCATTTACGATTTGCTGGTTTTTCAATCAGTTTATGTATCCATTTTGATCTGAATCTTCAAATTGCTTTCTGGGTATTGCAGATTCTGCTCTAATCTTTGTTGTTTTTCTGGTAATCTTTCTTTGCTTGTCTTTTACGGAAATGTTTTCTTGGTTTGGTTTGATTCTTGTTCTTGATTTTGTTTGTTGGATTCGTTGAGTGGTGTTAGTGGATTATCTAAAGTTTGATTTTTTCTAGTTGGGTTTTGGGTGGTAATTGTAGTATATGCTTATTTAACTAAGAAGAGTATTGTTTGCAGAAGTTAAAGTTAGCCTATTTGGAACTTTAGTGCTAGGTAGACAGCAAATGCATTTTGAGTTGAATTAGCTTTTGCAGAAGTTTACTTAACAGCAGATGCATCTACTAACTTTTAAGTTTGTTATTGGATGCTTTTAGTACCGATCGGATCTTTTCATCCAGATCCCTAGTTTGTGCTGTTGGTGAGAGGTCTAATTTAGATTTGCTGTAAATGTGATTGCATTGGAGTGAAATTCTCCTTAATTAGTTCATCTTTGATCATAGCAAGTTTAAGAGGCTTAAGACTCATGTGCTATAGGTGTATCCTACTATCATTCTTGATCATAACAGGTTTGAGGGGGCTCAGTGGGTGCATGCTACATCATATTTTGCTAGGGGAGTAATTAACTTTGTTTCCAGGATCCTGATATGACTGATCCATAATCCTGTAGAGAAATAGGGTAAACCTTGTTTGTTATTTGGAAAAGTATGATTACCTTGTGTAGTTAGATCTTGCAAATGTTTGCAACTAATGAGTGAAATTCTGTTGATTGCTCCAGCTTTATTGTGGCCCAATTTATGGCCTTAAGTCATATTCACATATGAGTAAGAGGATTAGACTCTTCTCATTAGTGGCCAAGCTATTTTGGATAGAGCTATAAAGTCAATAGTGGTAACATATGTAAGATGTGTTTTCTTTTCTATTGAATTTCAACTATCAAAGATCAGACATATCTTAGAGTTTAATTTATGGATTCATTTACAGTAATTGCATAGCTTGAGTGTTGATTAATGGAGAACTTGCGTGTTAGCGTGCACACTGGTAAAAACATTTGTATCTTGTGTAATCTCCTTCTGGCAGGAATTGAAACTTCTCTGTTTGCATTAGTTGTCTTATTTTGGGGAGGATCATTATTAGCTGGTAATGCCGTTTGATCAGGAGGCTGGTATTGAGAAGACCGAATAGGTTATTCAAAGAAAACGGTAGCTAATGCTCCTTTGATGTTAATGTGGACTTAGCGGGAGCAATGTACTAGGCAGGCTGTTCAATGGTTGGATAACTAGTAGTATAAATTCATGATGTCTATTTAGGTCGTATGTTCATTAAGCTTTTAATTCAGGCTGACCCTTCCTACCTCTCCTCTCTCTCGAATAATTGTTAAAAAGGAAGTTCTGGTGGAGCCCTTTATGTATAGAGTTTCAACTTAAGCAAGCAAAACCAATTTGTAGCATAAGCAATTATTGGTGTTTGGCATCAGGTGCAATATTACTGGTTGCACCTCATGATGGCATTTAATCTGGTAATTCTAAATATTCTGTCTAAGGTGTTGATAGGTGATGGTTAGAAGCTCTTGCCTGTTTGGAACTGGCAGTTGTATTTGTTGCGAATCTGTCCAAGCAATTTTACTTTCATATATTTTATTGGGTACGTTTGCATGCGATATTAGTATCAGCCGATGCTCTTTCTCAATGCTGGACAATTTTCATCAATAAAATGATAACGTATAAAAAAGATTAGCGTTTACTTTTGTTAGTTGCAGTTTTTTCCTTCAACTCTCTGTTTTGCTCATTGTCTCATTACTATCATTTTCAATTTCTAATCTAAGATCATTGAAAGTGGATTCTGCGGATTGCCATCTTTCTCTTTTTTCTGTTTCTATTTTTATTAGTTTTATGTTATTTCCTTTTCTGGTGTTACATAGGAGAGTCTCCTTTTATTAATTGCAGGATCTAGGCCTACAATTCCAACTTTTCAGTTTTGTCTTCCTCCTGCTGTTATATATGGGCTGAGGTGTTTGTTTCATGGGAGCTGAGGACGATGATGAACCACCATCAAAACGTGTGAAGGTATCCTCCGGTCAATTGGTAGATATTTCAGACGGGACATTTGTTAGAGATCCTGCAAGTTGTTCATTGGGTGACTCGATGGCTCGACCCCTGACTCTTCAAGGGGACGATGAGGTTGTTGGTACAAAAGGAGTTGTCAAGAAAGTTGAATTTGTTCGGATTATAACTGAGGCTTTAGATTCTCTTGGTTACAAAAAGACTCGAGCCCTTCTAGAGGAAGAGTCAGGGATACCCTTGCACACTTCTGTCATAAATTTGTTTATGCAGCAAATTCTTGATGGTAAATGGGATGAAAGTTTAAACACATTGCGAAAGATTGGTGTGGTGGATGAAAAAATTGTAAAGTTGGCATCTTTTGTGATATTGGAGCAGAAGTTTTTTGAATTGTTGCACAAGGAAAAAGTCATGGATGCTCTGAAGACACTGAGGGGCGAGATCTCACCTCTTTGCATAAACAATGATAGAGTCCATCAGCTTTCCTTTTTCATTATATCACCTTCTCAGCAGGTTCTTCCTGGGATATCAGGTCAAGGCATAGTGAGAGTAAAGTCACGTAGAAAGCTACTAGAGGAATTGCAAAGATTGCTTCCCCCAACAGTTATGGTTCCAGAAAAGAGATTGGTACATCTTGTTGAACAGGCTCTTGACTTGCAACTAGATGCTTGTAGATTTCACAACTCTGTGGTAGGTGAAATGTCACTGCTCACTGATCATCACTGTGGAATAGATCATATTCCATCTCTAACAGTGCAGGTTAGATCACATTAATAATTGGGTGTTTTTTGATATACAAGCCTTTTGATTCTGCTCTTGATTGTTTGAGTCTGACATGTTCAATAGAAACTTCATTTTGTGCCTCACAGAATAGACACAAGTTGTGTGAGGCTTGGATTTACAAATTACTGGACCCTAGTCTTACACTTTTGGTCCACAAATTTGTGAAACAAAAAGAATCCTCACACAACTTGTGTCAGTTGTGTGAGACACAAAGTAAACTCTTTCCATGTTTCGTCTTGCAATCATGCACTAGTTGTTTCGTCTTGTAATCATGCACTAGTTTGTCCTATCATTATCTGAGTCAATAGTTAGTGGTGTTGAATGAATATGATGGGAAATATTGATCAAGTTTTGTTCTTTTGCGTTCTAAACATTGTCATTGTTGTTAAAAGCGTCACCTCTTCTATTTTATGTCATTGTTTGAATGACAAATGTTCGCATTAGGATGAAAAACATTCATTAAATTCATGCTTTGTTTCATTCAACTTTTTGTGGTTGAAGGTTTTGCCAATTTTTGCTTATGTTCATTTGAAAGGCTTGTTTAGATTTGCACCCAAGGGTGTGGCCTAGTGGTCAATGAGTGGAGACAAATTTTTTTTAGGTGATTCTTCTCATCTGTCCTAGCCTTGGTTGTCCTAGCCTTGGTGGATAGAGTTAGCTGGTACCTGTTGTTGGTGGAGGTGGTAGGTATCCAGTGGAATTAGTCGAGGTGCGCAAAAGCTGGTCCGGACACCGCGGTCATTAAAGAAAGGCTTGTTTTGATTTTTAAAGTTGTGATTAAAATAAACAGGGCTTATCTTACACAATGTTGTTAAAGGGGCACTTAAGCTCTGAAGCGTGGCTCAAAATGTGTTGTGCGCTTCGCCTTACTTAATATGCGCTTCGTTGTTGTCATCATGATTTTAAGACATACTTTTACTTGCCAATGAGCTTCTTCTGAAAGGTGACATTAAACAATTGATATTTCACTGTATCATAATATTTTTTCAATTTCTTTGTTCATGTATTTGTCATTTATGCTTATATTTTTTAGTCTTGGATTGAAAATATATATTTGTATTTTTTCTCCCTTTGCGCCTTTTTTCATTAAAGCCCACACTTTTTTTTTTTGATAAAGGTAACAAGTTTGTATATAAATCTTCAGCATTTAAGACTGGGATCCCAAATTTACACCATGGAGCTACAACAGTTGAGTAGACTCAACAAATCTAAAAAAACACTAGATCCTACTTCATCTTACAAAGATCCTAGAATATTTGTAATAGCTACATGATCATTATATACTCGGACTACACCAATAGCAAAACGTGATAAGGCAACTCATTTTTATCCTGTGTAAAGGACTGCTAATGCTCTCAAAACATCTCAAATTTCTCTCCTTCCATATGGTCCACCAAATCACCGTTGGGACTGTGAGAAATATAAGAGAAATATTATTGAATTGTTGTCTCTAAATTATTATAGAGATGCCCTAGTTATAGACTATTACTATCCCTATTCCTATTCTTATTCCTATCCTAAGTAGGATTGTATATACCTATTACTATTCTAACACTCCCCCTCAAGTTAGTGCATACAAATCATATGTATCTAGCTTGTTGCAAATATAATTAATACGAGGATCGATGAGGGGCTTGGTGAGATATCTGCAAGTTGATCACTCGACTTCACAAAATTGACAGTCAATCTCAATGTGCTTTTCTTCTCATGAAATACTGGATTTGATGCATAATGCAGTCAATCTCAATGTGCTTGGTCTTCTTATGAAATACTGAATTTGATGCCTAATGTTGATAAATCATAGAGTGATAAAATTACAGTGTTGAACTTCCCAAACCAAGCTTGAGAAGTCTGTTTCAGACCATAGAGTGACTTACGTAATCGACATACAAGGCTACTAAACCCCCCTGAGCAACAAAATTAGGTGGTTGCTCCATATAGACTTCTTAACAATGTAGCGGTCATCTGAAAGTGCTCAAAATCTAGTATAAAGTATATAAATAGTGAGTAGGTCGGAATGATGGCACGTCCCTATTGAAAAAGAGAAATTATATGGGTAGGGTCGGAATGATGGCACAACCGCAAATCAGATTTGAGAAGTCACCGTAAAGACGCATGGAACTACGCAAATCAAATCTGAGGAGTCAACGAAAAGACACAAGTGCTATGCAACTCAAATATGAGAAAGTAGTTCGGAAAAATTCACGGTACTACGCAAATTGAATATGAAAAGTAGTCCAGAGAAATGTATGGTGCTACGCAAATCAGATATGCAAAAAATAGTCACCAGAAGGATGGCAAGGTGCTACACAAATTAAATATGAAAAAATAGTCACCGGAAAGATAACACGGTGCTACACAAATTAGATATGAGAAAGTAGTCACGAAAAGATGGCATAGTGCTACATAAATAAAATATGAGAAAGTAGTCACCGAAAAGATGGCACGGTGCTACGCAAATACCAATGGATATGGGGTTGACACAAAACAGCCCTAGAAAGTCATCGGAAATTGACGCACGGTGACCTGTCTGACTGAGTTTTCTTCCTTTGAATATGGGATTCATGCATATATCGTTGGTCCAACTTTTGTTAACACAATCATTGGCCAGACGGGCAGCATATATGGGTAATAGCCGTCTGTCGGCAGCGGAAGCTCTTTGATTCTCTACCAAGATCGTAGAGGCTTTGATACCATGTGAGAAATATTGGAGAAGAATATTATTGAATTGTTGTCTCTACATTATTACAGAGAGACCCTATTTATAGACACTACAATCGACACCTTTTCCAACTAGGATACTACAATACAATTCTTTTCTAGGTAGGACACTATATACTATTACTATTCCTATTCTAAGTAGGATTGTATATACATATTACTATTCTAATAGGGACAATTCTCCATCTGCTTTTTGTCTGCACCGCCACTACCTTTATTAGTATAAAACTTTCTATAGCTTGACTTGCCCCTCGGGCATGGTCCAACTTATGCCGCTAAAGCTGGTAAACAGGTTCCAAAGTTGTCTAACCACCCTACAGTGAAGAAACAAATGGTTGATTGTCTCTGCTGCTCACAAAAAAAACCATCTTGGGCACATATGTATTCCCCTCTTCTTGAGATTCTCCTGAGTCAGTGTTGTCTCTTTTGCCACCTTATATGGAATTTTGACTTTCTAGATAAGCTTCCGAGCAGAGGCATATCCATAATTTCGACAAAATGGGTGCACGATTACAAAAAAATGCATCTTAAATATAAATTTGATTGGTTTGACTTTTAGGTTCTTAATATGAACCATTAAATTTTAAAAATTATAGGTAAAAATAGATAACACTACTAGTTTTAAATTTTAATTACACATTTGATTTAATTATATAAAAATTTTATAGTGCTAAATTTTTTAGCAAATTTTCAATGTAACACACTTGAAAATTTTGAAAGATTAAAGGAAAAAACCAAAAAAAAAAAGTTGAAACGCCAAAAGTGTAACCGATAACCACTTGGAGAGGTGTTACTCAAAAAGATAAGATAGATATAAGATTTAAATTTCTATACTCACTTAGAGAGGTGCACCAATCATCATCGTCTTATTATATGATACTTTGAACGTGGATTCACACATCTATATTTAAATATTTTAAAAAAAATATAACACTAGGGGAGCATGGGTTCACGTGAACCCACGGCACCCCCTCTAGATACGCCCCTGTTTCCAAGGCAAAAATTTGAGTTGAGTCCTTATCTGGTTCAGATTCTTGTAGGCAGAGCTAACTGTGAAAATACCTTTGCTATGATGAATCCCCCTGAGAGTGTGTTCTCCTCTTTCAATCCTCCAAAAAAGTCCAAATTGGTCTAGGGTGCCACAAAATTTAGCTAGTCTATCCACATCCCATTCTTGCACCATCCTTCTCTATGTTAAGTTTCATCCATGGATGGACCAAACTTCTTCAAAGTGGCCTGTTGTTTCTGATTCAACAGATAAATGTTTGAAAAAAACTGCTTGAGGCTGCCATTTCCTAACCAGGTATCATCCCAAAACAAAATCTTCCTTCCATTGTTTACACTAGTCTTTGGGAACGTGCATTGCACGTTTGTCCCTTATTATTATTATTATTGTTAAAGCAGAAAGCTAATCAGTACACATTAATCCATACACAAAACAATTCATAAAATATATATGAGTCAGAGACATCAGTAAATAATGAAGATACACAACAATAGTATTAAAAAATAAAAAGATGAAGGTAAGTTAAAAAGTTAACCTATGATATTGCTGATGGTAGTATGGCAAATGGAAAAATATTAAAGAAAGAGACATGTGATACAAAGGAAACAAATTGATATGTGTGTAAACTAAGGAATATAAAAAGACAGCAACAGTATCTTTACCATTGTAGAAGATGAAAGAACAAAAGATAAAACAAACTCCTATTTCATATTCATAACTTCCATGTCTTTCATATTCATAACCTTCAAATATTTAATGTGTAAGTGTTTATATATATATATATATATGATGATATGATGATGATTGTATCTAGTTCTTTCAAAGAAACTTTGCCACAAATTCTGACTGATCCCCACAGGCTCATACCATAGGCAGATGTCACTTCCTTAGCTTTCTAGTAGTCTATCTTCTCATACTTGGCCTGAATCACTCTAACCATAGAGCCTGCTCCTCTTTAGGAAATCTCCCCAACCACTTAATTATTAAGCTTCTGTTCTATTTCCTCAAGTTTCTAATGCCTAACCCATCTAGTTTCTTTGAAAGAACTACAATCTTCCATTTGACCAAATGAAATCCTTTGTTCTCCTTCTTTCCATTCCACAAAAAGTTCCTCCTTAAAGCATCAATTCTTTCTTCTACCCTAGTTGGGAGAGGAAAAACTGACATCAAGTATGTTGGTAGAACATCTAAGACTGAGTTGATTAGGACCAATCTTCCACCTCAGACAAATATTATGCTTTCCATTTAGATAGTCTTCTTTCACATCTCTTCACCACCCCATTCAAAATCTCTCCGGATTTGCTTTTGTCTCCCACAGGCATCCCCAAATATATTGTTGGTAGTTGACCTATTTCTCCTCCCAAGATCTCTGTCAGATGTTACATTCTGTTCACATCATTAATTGGAGAATATGACTTTTCCTCCGATTGATATGGAGCCCAAAAGTTGCTCTCATTAATCTCCTGGTCTCACCCAAACAATTCTTACCATTATGCTCCCTTTCAAAAAGAAATTCTTATTAATAATGCAACAAGTTAGTGCCTTCAACAGAAAAAGAAACTATGCAAATTGCTTCAATGTATCTATATATTACAAGTACATATATAAACTCTCTAGAAGACTAGAAGCTTATGTAATGCTTTGTTCAGCAAAATAACAAATGAAGAACAGAGAATTGAACTCCAGCTTTCAATGCTGTGGATCTCCAAAATGCCAGCTTCTTTTGAGTAGTTATTGACAATGGAACTCTAACTAAAAGCATATTCATTGCAGCCTCCGTCCATGAGCAAATTAATACGGGGAATGCATGCTTTCCTATCATAATGAGCTTGCTAATGAATGCAGTTTTTATTTACTAATCAGAAAAAAATAAATCCAATTTTATTTTTATGTCTTAAGATGCTGGAGTTAATAGGTAAGAACTATTTGTTTCTGGGGAGCTTTGTGATCTTCAGGTCCTTAGTGAGCTTGTGTCCACCCTTTCATGAGGCTTTAGTTGCAACAATATGAAATGTTTCATGGATTGTTGCCGAACTTTTGAATCAAAGAAAATGTCAGTAGTTGTAGGCACAACATCTCATTTTTTTGTTATATTGTGAAATGGGTCTCCCTTTCTCTTGTCATTATATGTTTTTTAAGTAAACAAGTATGCTCTTTTTTTCCTCTAATTTTTGGCTTTGTTCGGGACTGGGGTGTAACTTTTGTTTATTGTTCATGTTATTTATGCCATTTGGAAATTGACCTTATATTTGGGATGTTTAAATTTTAACCAGGAGATGTGGTTGGATCCACTGTGATTTAAGTGAAATCAGAAGGAATTGGCCTTGGGGTGGGGTGGAGGTGTTGGTTAAAGGGCCAAGGAGTTGTAAATGTGCTTTGATAAAATTGAGCTTCACTGGCTTGCTGCTTGTTATCATTTACCACCGAGCTGTTTTTTGTGTAATAAGTCATTTTAGAGCAATCGTTGATAGTGGAGTCTGATTTCTTGCTGATACGATATGTTAATCACCTTAAGCGCTAATTGTTTCTTCATTGCTTCTACTGCACCAGATATTACGTGAGCACAAAAAGGAAGTCTGGTTCTTGGAGTTTTCCCATAATGGAAAGTACTTGGCCTCGTCATCTGCCGATTTTTCAGTAATTGTATGGGAGGTATTTTAAGTTCTCTTTATTTTGTTGTCATATCAGTAGTTTTTTTTCAACTTAGATCAATTGCTACTTTACTTTTTATTGAAATTCTTTTCCTCCACTTTTTGCATCTTAGTCACAGTTGCTTCCATAGGGTCTTCTACTTCTGCTTTGAAGGATTAGTATCTTGTATGCTTCAGTCTCATGGAGTGCCACATATGGGTGCTCAAACTTCTGTGATTTTCGCGAGCTCATATAGTAATATAAAATGAACACAGTGATTGCAAATTATTTTTAGAAGTGATATCAACCGGTTGAGATAAAGGTTTATTCCTTTTTTTGTGGCATATTTCCATTTGATCAGGTGCTTAAGAGGATGTTTTTAATTTGATTATATATCAGTTTTAAAAATGTAAGGATATGCCTGCGATTTATAAATTCCTAGTTTTACAGAGAACCCTTAAATTATTAACGGAATGAGATGGGCTCAAGTGAAGTTGAATGGATATAAAGGATTCATATAGCACCCAAGGGTGTGGCTAAATGGTCAGTGAATTGGGGTGAGAACCATGAGGTTCAGATCCCAGCAGACACAAAAAAAACTAGATGATTTCTTTCCTTCTACTCTAGTCTTGGTGGACAAAGTTACTTGGTACCTGTTGCTGGTGGGGGGTGGCAAGGTCGAGGTGCGTGCAAGCTGGCCAAGACACCATGATTATAAAAAATAAATAAAGGATTCATATAGCCTAACTAGAAGATTTCTTCCCGTGAGGTCTCAGGTTTCAATTTGAGGCAAAAATTGCTAAGTGATTTTTTCCCATCTGGTTGAGCCTTGGCGGGTAAGCAGGCACCCAATGTAATAGTTTTTTCCCATCTGCTTGAGCTTTGGTGGGTAGAGTTACCCAGTACCTATGTTGGTGGAAGGTAGCGGATGCCCAGTGTAAGAGTCAAGGCACACAAGCTCTCCTGGACAGCATGATACAAAAAATAAAGAAATATAATATATTCCAACTAGTTTAAAATTGAGGTGTAATTATTAGAAAGTACCACCATAATTGCTAGTTGTAGATACTTCCACAGGAGATCTATTAGGATTGACTGTAATCAGATAGTTTGTGGCCCTATTGGTCCGAGTTAACCACCCATACACTGAATTTCGGAATTAGGGGGTCCAACATGCATATCTGTATGTGAACCTAGACAGACACAGAGACGACTCTACATGTCTACATCTAACAGTGAAGCCTCCTCATCCTTCTGATTTTCGGATCCACATGATTAGCAGCTTATTAATATTGAACTTATCAAGAATCCTACTTTGCAATGTGACTCTAAAAAAGAATCCTACTTTGCACTCTGAAGAAAAGTAGTCTTCCATTGTTCGAGTGTTAAAAGTCCAGTGACTACCACTGATGCATTTGTGGTTTCTGACTGGTATTGCTGTTAAATTCAAGTAGGACTTGGATGTATGATCCAATTTTTATGCTGTTATGTTGACAGCTAATTGGAACTTCCTTACATTGTGACCAACTAAGCAGCAGTTAATGTTTCTGTTGTGTTATAAGTGTGATTATTATTATATTTCCTTGTGTTTCGCCAAGTTATTATGGTGTAATAGGAGAGTTTGTATTAATTATTATCATGCATGGACTTGTACTATATAGTTTTTAAGATTTGAATATTTTGATCTTTTCTAGGATCAAGCAAAAAAGAGAGTACTTGTTGTAGAGCCAGACAGAATGAGTAATCAAAGTGATATGATTTTGCTTTCCTTTTCCTTTCTTTTTGTGCAACACAAAATAGATGATATCGAAGTTATTACTAATGCTTTCTTATTTATTCCCACTTGTTTCTGCTACCTGCATTGGGGTCCCGATTAATCCGGATTTGCCGCATAAGGCCTGGGTGGGGTTGGGGGTGAGGGGAGTGCTCCCTACGACGCCATACCCAGGGCTCGAACCCGAGACTCCTGGTTTAGGATGGAGGGATTCTATCCATCCCACCATAACCCTTACTCTTGGTGGTAAAGCTGTAACTATACTTTTGGTTGTACTTCTTTCACAACATTCCATCTAAAGCTTTGAACTATACCAATAATGCCTAATGCCTCTTTTACTTGCCCTCCCCAAAAAAAAAACAGTTGCAAGTTTATTTTATATATGGCCCGAGGCGTTAGTTTCATGGGAGGTGTTCAATGTATCCTAATTAAATTTGTAGCCTCATTATTATTCCATTGTTAAGAACAAAGTTATTACTCTCTCAGTTTCAATAGTTTTAACCTATTTGACTGAGCACAGAGTTAGAAATGAAGAAACTTCTAAAGTTTGTGGTCTTATTTACACCGTAACATTTGTGCGGTTATAAGACCTTTGAAACTTGTGGTTTTAAACGTACCATGACATTTGTGTAGCTGTAAAAGCTTGTCATTAAGGGTAAAGGGTGAAGTGTAAGTTACCTTCTCAAAATAAGGAGGAAACTTTAAGTTAAATAGTCTCCAAATTTAGGAAGGAACCACGAAGTAGAGTCCATCACAACTGGAATAAATGGAGAATATGCAATGGCTAAAGGTATTCATGTTGCCAAATAGTTATGGATGGCATGTTAAGCGTTAATGTGCATGTCTATGAAAGGGATGAGTAAATTACAAATCTGGTGGACAGATTTGCAGAAGCTACTAAAATAAATAACATGAAAAATAAGAGCCTTGTTACTACTAAGCTGCCTGTCTGCTCTTTTTTGCATTGGAGGTTTATCGAATTAATAACAAACCTTTGGGTTGAGTGGAGGTTTTCTAAAACTTATTTTGGGATTTATCATTAGATTCTTTAACCTAGACGACAGTGATGTTTTGACTGATACTTGGCACTAAGCATTCAATTTGAATGGGAAAATCAGTTGAATACAAAATCAATGTTAAATTTTATATTCTAGCTTTAGTTCCATTTTAGTTTCACCTTCCATTCCAATTTATATGACACTCTTTCCATTTTGGTGCGTCGCAAAATGTTTGACACCATTCTATTTTATACAACTTTCAATAACTTTAAGGATTCATTGAACTACTCACACTTCAACTTTGATGTGATGTTTGCTTGTTTTTTCCACCTCCACTTTAATATTCTCTTCCATTATCAATAATATATTAAATAAGTTAGATTAACATATTTAAACTCCGTGCTGAATCAATCACCCTTACATAAAATGAAATGGGGGGAGTAGTCATTTCATAGAGTGATATCCTTCCTTTTTTAAGTTTAAAGAGAAACAAACACATGGAAGAGTTCCATGCCTTTAGAAAACATGAAAGCTGATAGCTAATGATACTTCACCATATGAAGAATTTTGAACAAACTGTCGAGAAAAGAAATGTCAGAGAGTTCCAGATGTCTTGGTGTGCTTTATTCAACTGGCTTTGTAAGTTGGAAATCAGAGTTTAATGTATTTACACCTGAACAATGCTTCTTTTTTCTAATCAAATGATTAATATTTGGTTCATTTCCTCTTCTTTTGGTGCTTGATTATGTTTTGGAGGAGTATGATATGCAAGGTCCACTCTCCAAATTTGATCCTAATATCAGGTGCATTTCATGTTTGATAAAAATTAAATGGAAAAAGTTTGTGTTTATGTGGGATTGGGGGGAGGGAGTGCTGGGAACAAAAGAAAAGAGAGCTGTTAATCGTGAAGATTTGAACTAATTATGATAATAGATGGAGTGTAAGTTCATCCCTCATTTTCTGCTTTTTGTAGGTCAAATTGGATGGCAGTGTCTGCATGAAACACAAATTTTTGGGTCACAAGACATCTGTTTCCTATATATCATGGAGTCCTGATGACCATCAACTTCTCACTTGTGGTGAAGAGGACACTGTCATACGGTGGGATGTCGAGTCTGGTAAATGTATACATATTTATGAGAAAAAAAACGTTGGTTTTATCTCATGTGGATGGGCTCCTGATGGAAAAAGGATATTCTGTGGTGTAACTGACAAAAGTATTACCATGTGGGATTTGGAAGGGAAAGAGCTTGAGTGTTGGAAAGGCCACAAGACTATTAGAATATCGGACTTGGGGATAACAAGTGATGGGAAGCATGTTGTCTCTGTTTGTAAAGAAAATATGATAGTATTATTTGGATGGGAATCAAAAGTAGAGAGAGTAATTCAGGAGGATCAAGCAATAACCTCATTTGTATTGTCCATGGATAGTAAGTATGTATTGGTTAGTCTTTCGAACCAAGAAATTCATCTTTGGAATATAGAAGGAACTGCAAAACTCGTAGCCAAATATAAGGGGCACAAACGTTCTCGGTTCGTTGTGAGGTCTTGCTTTGGAGGACTACATCAAGCTTTTATTGCAAGTGGAAGTGAGGACTCACAGGTACTACCTCTTTTGTTGATCTAGAAGCACAATCAATTTGATTTGCAGATTTTTTTTTGTTGGGGTGCCTTTTATGCTTATTAGCACATGAATAAATTAACATTCTATTCCTCAAATTGAGTTGCATATTGCATATGGTCTGTCTTTTGACCATAAAAGCATCTTTCATTTACCTGAATCAGGAAACTATGTTTTCCTGTACAAAAAGTTCTGCTAACAAGTTTATCATTTTTAGCATATAACATTTCATGTTTATGCTTCGTACATGCAAGTGACGTTGTTTGTTTTGCCTTTTCTAGGGTTCTTGTAGAATGATGCTCTAAAGAGTTATTTCTTCTGCATTTGTATGTATTGTTTGAGTATTTCATAATTGCCTCAGCTAATCTGTTGACTTATTTTATTTTATTTTTGAGTTTCTTCTATCTTGAGTGAATTGTTTTATACTATTTGGACCCACATGCTGCCTTTATGATAACCACTGCTCTCAATGATCACGAGTTTACATCAATGCCATGCTGCTCTTTACTGCTGTCAGGACATGACTTTCATGTGAAGTGTGAGACAGATTTATAATAGTTAGCAACGAAGAAGGAAAACTCAAGTTTTCTGAAATTTCTTAAGGAATAATGAACACGTCAAGTATATTTTCATGAGATTAATGAGATCCTTAAAGCTCAGAATGTTATATGGCCTGCATTTATGCCATTAGTGGTCATATATTCTTTTATATTTATAGAAGATTTGCGGGATTAGATAAGCTTGTAGGCGGCTTTGGTGTAGAATACATCCTGAATCTCATGGCATATTCCTGATGTAGTATCTCACAAAATGTCCAAATGCTGTGCATGGAATCAAGTTTTTAGTCTGCTCATAAGTCCAATTGTAAATCATAGCTAATATATGAGTACTTGGATATGCAATAACTTTGTTTATGAAAGTGATACTCCACGGAAATTTAAGATATCATTTTGACTTGTAGAGTTGTACTTCATAATGGCTGTGGATAATATTCATTTGAATCTGTAAAATAGGACATCACGAAATAGGAAGTGTGTAAACAACACATTTAAGTATTAAGAGATACCTATTTGGGGCAAGTCTTAATTTTTGAGGAAAAAGGTTTGGAGGGGAGCGGAAGGGATATCAATCTTATTAGGTGTGCTCTTCAATGTATTTTTGGGATGGAAAATATTACTAGTTGTAATTCAAATGTATTGTTTATGTGCTATCACTTGTTGGTTCAAATTTAAATGTACCATAGAGAAGTAAATTTTTGATAGTGAAAAGATTTTTCCCATTTCTCTCTATTACTGGGCACAAATCACAGAAATATGTTGTCAGATATTGATTCTGACCTTGTATCTTCTAGAGAGACTTTGATCGTAGTACAACAACATACCCAGTGTAATTCCACAAAGTAGGGTATGGGAAAGGTAGTCTATACCATAAAGCCTTATATCCTTGAGAGATTCTGATCTTGGTCTATTGCAATATTTTAGGTTTATATATGGCACAGAGGCTCAGGTGAACTTGTTGGGACACTGGCTGGACATTCAGGGACGGTGAACTGTGTTAGCTGGAACCCAAGAAATCCTCATATGCTGGCATCTGCGAGTGATGATGGTACAATTCGTATATGGGGCTATAATCGAGTAAACACAAAGCAACATGACACTGATAATGGTGTGAACTACTGCAATGGGCGAAGTTGAAGTCTGAGATGCAAAAGGGCAGCGTGTAACGTTACAAATATCTTTCATCTCTATCACTGGTTTCTGTGTATATTCTGTATGTTCATGTCGAACCAACATTTATGACAAACAAGAATGTGAAATTTGCATTCAGTCCATTTAATAAATTGTGTACTTCCTCCATATTTTAGTTTTTCTTTTCCATTTAAATGATTGTTGCCTATTTTATTGACCCTTGCTATTTAAGGTAGGTAAGTAGTTAATGGTCTGAACAGGTTAGATGCAGTTTCATTTGCTCTATTTCCCAAAAAAATGTAGAGAGAAGGGAAGTTTGAGAGGGGTTGTCACCGTTATTCACTAAGGCATGTTATTGCCTTATTGGTACATGAGTACATCACTGTATAACTAGAAGCTTTGTACCAGATCAATTCTTTTGAATCTTTTCGTCAACCTTTTTACTAAAGCAGCTTTTGGAACTCTTGCATCTTTAAGAGTAAGATGGACTGGAAAATTTTGGTCTACAGGTCTGTCCTACTATAAATTTGCATATGAGAATTGTAACCCAAAAAGAGAAACTCCCTTTGTTTTCTCTTATATCCAATAAGCAATTATATAGCTTCTAGTTTTCCTTTTTGAGATGATCCCATTTCCACAAGATCAACATCTATCACTAAAGCCTTGTGAGTTGAGTTGTTAGGATAAACTTCTCTTCTTGAAATGATCTTTTTTTCATTCAACTATTTGGTACCCGAAATTTACTAGCCTTGACTACTCTAAACTTGTACCGCGTAAGGCCTATCTAAGGGTGATGCCCATCTTATTGGGACTCTCTATGTTACTAGGATTTGAATTCAAGATCTCTGATTAAAGAGTGAAGGGATCCATTCTACGACATCCCTCGGTGGTTCTAGACTTTTTAACACAGAGAGTAGTCCATCAACAGATTGTTATCTGTATATGTTAGGAGTCTGAAGAGGGAGGGGAGGCGGTAAAGGGTGTTGAATATATGCGAAGAAAATATGAAATTATTAACATTAAGCTTCCTCCAACAGTATTTGAAACATGTTTAAAAACTTTTTTGGGATTGGTTGGAAAGAGCAAAAAAGAAGTCCAATTAAGCAACTCATCTCAGGACCATATGTTTTGTAGAGGGGGGAAGAACTAAGTACATACAAACTTAAATAATGGTTTTCTTTAGTTTTCCCATTCTTAAGCAATACTGAAAGAAGTGGCAGCATTCTCCACAAACTTTTTAGCACCCTTAAACCATCTCTTGTCACCAGCTTGTGCCTTGCAAATGTAAAGTTTGCCATCATTCACTGTGGCTGTGATCAACTGGTGCTTCCCACCTTCATCTCCATCTGCAGTTCTTGTCAATACTGACAAGTAGTAGTACTGTTTTCCTCCCACTGTTGCGCTTGATGCCTCCAACAGGTTAGCAGTTGCCACTGCACCAGATTCAAATCCACCCTGCACAAACAAATTCCCACTTCATTTTTTCATACATTAGTTCAGTTAGTGCTTTTTACCAACAAAATGTAGACAATTGCAGGGCAGAGCAACATAGACGACGAGGATGCCGACTCCAACTTCCTTGGGACTGACACATGGTTTTGTACTTCATTCATTCCATCATTTGATTTATAGGAAAAAGCTGCCACCTACATTTTACTACTTGCATAGCTGGTGTATGATCAAAAGCCATTACTTATTATAATCTTACTGAGTGATTCTTCCACTTGAGGACTAACTTAGTTACAGGGTAGCTTACATACTGACTCATTTGTTCATACTCGAAGCTACCATTCTATAGAAGTGCAGAGTGCTTTAATGCTAGTGACCTTTACTCATCTCATATGAAAAGCAGCTAGTAGTTATGATTACTTACCTCTGAATCAGTTTTACCAAAGTAAGCTTGTTTTCCTAGCAGATAGTCCACCTGTTCAAAAACAAGACCAAAACTCAGTTGTGAGCTAACTACTTGAGCTGAACTATAAAATGCATGCTTTTAGAGATAGAAGTATTATTACTTTAGAGAGGAATTCTTCAGGGGAGCCGTAGTCGGTGATGGACTTCTTGTCAGTTGGAGTGACTGCAACCATGAGATTACTGGTGGAATCAAAGTTGTCTTCATATCTGAGAACCTGACCAGGGAACTCAATTTCTTTGCTTGGGTTCCATTTGGCTGGGATTTGGAGCTTGAATCCATCTCCATTGTATGGCAAGAAATCAGTGTTCTCCTTTGGCTTACCAAAAACATTTGCTGCATATATCACAAACACCATCATTAAGATCATGTTCACATTAAATGTTGCTCGGATCCTCCAACAAAAAGAAAGTGATATAGATGTGGCAACCTTTTTGGAGGATCCGAGCAACATAGGTCAGGGGGCTGGATAGTTGTATTATATAGGCACATCACACATATATTAAACTTAGTTATAACAAGTTATATACATGGTTTGCCTTTCAAGTGCTTCGATCTGATAGTGTAAAAATTCTTTGAGACCGTTTATCATTAGTTAAACTAGTATGCTATGTATTATATATTGGAGAAAAATACCAGCTTCTCCATAGGCAGCATCTGCAGGGGAAACTTTGGAACCAATGGCAGCAGTACCAATGAGGAGAGTAAGAGCCAATCGGCGAGAGACGGCGTTGCTGGTGTTGTTGGCATCATCTTGCTTTTGTGCACGGCAAATCAATTGGTTAGGCTTAGGGGATGAAACAGATGATGTTCTAGCAGGGCTAGATCTTAGTGCATGATATTGGTGCAAGAAACATTGTGTGGAAGCAGCCATTGCTCACTTACACTCAAAACAACAATTACTCTCTTTTGTTGGTTTTGGAATTGGATTCCAATTCTTTGTTAGAATGGTGATGTTGGAGGGGAGGGGCAATATGTTTTAGATAATTTTGTGATGTGTGAAGGGAAATTGGCTTAGTTTTTGGATGTGGGGGAAGATTAGATTTATGATGTGGGATAAGGTTGTTGAGGCTTTGATTGGTGCCAACTGGACATTCAAAATTTTGTTGTTTGTTCTAGTTTCCACTTGCAATCTCCATGTCATATTCTAGTGGGGCTTACTTTGGAGCAAGGCTCTTTACGACC
Source organism: Solanum lignicaule (assembly GCA_029582545.1). Taxonomy (NCBI): domain Eukaryota; kingdom Viridiplantae; phylum Streptophyta; class Magnoliopsida; order Solanales; family Solanaceae; genus Solanum; species Solanum lignicaule. The sequence goes on from JAJOOF010002001.1 coordinate 31,202, forward strand.
ACACTTCTTTTCAACATATAATGCTACAAATGTAGCCTTTGATGATTTGTAAGTAATTTTTCTGGATTAGGTGATCAACTAAAAATTTCTTTTAATGTTGTCAAGTATTTAGTAACTCATTTTTCTTTCTAGTCTCTTAAAAAAGAACGGAAAAGGGTCAGAACTATCCTTAAACTATCTGAAATAGCTTAAATATACCCTTAAATTATATTTCGACTAAAAAATATCCTTCCCGTCAAACTATTGGGTCACACCTACCCTTCAAGTTAACGGAAGTATCCATGTGGAGGTGGGTGTGTTTGGTGTGCACATGTGGAGTCCATGTAGCATTTTAGCACACATGGATATTTTTGTTAAACAGAAGGGCAAGTGTGGTCCAATAATTAGACGGGAAGGGCATTTTTGAGCCGAAATATAGTTTAAGGGTATATTTAAGCTATTTCGAATAGTTTAAGGGTAGTCTTGACCCTTTTCCGTGGTCGTCTATGTGGAGGTGGGGTCTGTTTGGCGTGCACATGTGGCATTTAACACACACATGGATACTTTAGTTAACTAGAAGGGTAGGTGTGACCCAATAGTTTTACGGGAAGGGTATTTTTGAGCTGAAATATAGTTTAAGGGTATATTTAAGCTATTTCAGATAGTTTAAGGGTAGTTTTGATCCTTTTCCGAAAAAAGAATGACAAGTTTCTATATTTAGTAACAATTTAATTTTTAAATGTCAATTTTACCTTAATGAAATGATTTAGAGCTGCACTAATATCTATGACTTATTTTAGATAACAACTTTTTAATTTTTTTTTTTTAAATTTCATGTCAAGTTAATCTATATCACATAAATTGGGACATAGAAAGTGATAAACAATAATAATTACATATTAGTCCTAACCAAAATTGGTTTGACATAATGAATCTTGATCATGTTTCTCCATCAAAACTTATTAGTTTAACTCACGTTTTCACTTATCAGTATAGCAAATAAAAATAAAAGTGAAATTATAAATAAATAACAATATGTCGCCCATTTCATTTTGTTTGTTTAACTTTGTACAAGTTTAATAAATTTTTTATTATTTTTTGAAATTTGGATCTTAAATATGATATAATATTTGAAATTAAATTTGATATACTTTATTTGATTAAAGAATTTATTTTAGTCTTAAAATATCTCCTCCTGTCTCATAAAACGACCCTAATAATAAGGTACAATCTAGAAAATGGGAGGTGGAAGGTCACAAATTATATTAGCGGTCAATTTGTCGTAAACTTGAAACATTAGTTTAAAAAATTTACTTAAAATTAAGAGGGCATTGAGATATTTTTTTATTTTTCATTCGGTGTCACCGTGTCAGATATCCGCATTGAAGCTCAATTAATTATGATTCATGACGCATAGGGCCTCATTCGAGGGGAAGCGTTTTCTATCAAGGATTTTCTCTACCCAAGACTTGAATCCGAAACCTCTAATAACAAAAGGACAACCCATCTAGGGGTGTTCACGGGTTGGTTTGGATCGGTTATTGGTCAAAACCAAAACCAAACCAACTTAATCGGTTTTAAAATTATCAAAACCAAACCAAATATAATATACATTTATCGATTTGGTGATTATCGGTTTCGGTTTGGTTTGGTCCGGTTATTCGGTTTTTAACCATACACAAAAATAAAAGAAACAATTCATTTAAAATGTGAAAAAAGTGACAACAATCCATTCAAAACGAAAAATAGTTAGAATGACTTAAATTACTGAACTTTCGATCACTAAATTTACTATCAATAAA
>JAJOOF010002002.1:0-23888 GCA_029582545.1 Solanum lignicaule
TTTCTCCAAAAACCCTAACTCTATTTTTCAAAAGCGTAAACTGAATCCTATCAGTTTAGACCTTAAAAATATTACCAAAAATTAATTAATTAAGTTGGGTATGGAAAAGACCAAACTACCCTTTCAAAATTCGGATTGGACTTTTCTTATTTGAACAGCCCAACTTCCAATAGACATATCTCACTCTTACGAACTCGGAATCGCACAAACTCAGCGGTGTTGGAAAGATTATTCCAAGATATTTCCTACGATATCTTGAAACACACCTAAATCATCTTGAGATAGGAGTTATGGTCGTTTGAAGTTGACCAAAAACTCAACTTAACATACATCACAAATTTTCCAGATTTCAATATTCTTTCTGAAAATGACTATTTCCAAATTTTGAACTCTTCCTAGTTCTTTCGAACAGCGAGATGTTACAATATCTCTCCCTTGGGAACATTCGTCCTCGAATGAGACTACTCTTACTAGGCTAAGTGTGTAACATCTAACATTCAGCTCAAACATCCAACAAGCAATGCAATTTCAATATGCAATCTCATAAATTAAAGAGTACTAAGAAGAGAATTAGTACCTTGATCTAGAACTTCTCCGATTTCAAAGAGATGTGGATATCTCTTCTTCATATCTTCCTCAGCTTCCCAAGCAGCTTTCCCAACAAATTGGTTCCTCCAAAGGACTTTGACAGATGCTACTTCCTTAGTCCTCAACTTGCGAACTTGGCGATCTAGAATCTGGATCGGAATATCTTCATAAGATAAACTATCCTTGATCTCAATATCTTCAGTTGGTATGATCAATGAGGGATTGCCCATGCACTTCTTCAACATGGAGATATGAAATACTAGATGAACCGCTGCTAACTCTTGTGGTAGCTCCAACTCGTAAGCTACATTACCAACCCTTTTTTATATTCTGTAAGGGCTAATATACCGGGGACTAAGCTTTCCCTTCTTACCAAATCTCATAACACCCTTCAGAGTGAAACTTTAAGATATACCCAATCATCTACTTCAAACTCTAACTCCCTTCTCCTAACATCAGTATAGGATTTCTGACGACTTTGTGCTGTTTTCAACCTCTCTTGAATCACTTTCACCTTCTCCATAGCTTGATGAACTAAATCAGGTCCTATCGACCCAGCTTCACCAACTTCAAACCATCCAATATGAGATCTGCATCTTCTCCCATAAAGAGCTTCATAGGAGCCATTTGGTTGCTAGAGTGATAACTATTGTTGTAAGCGAACTCGATAAGAGGCAGGTGATCATCCCAATTACCCTTGAAATCAATCACCTAAGCTCTCAGCATATCTTCTAATGTCTGAATGGTGCGCTCTGCTTGACCATCAGTCTGAGGATGAAAGCAGTACTCAAGTTCACCTTTGAACCCAAGCCTTTCTGGAATGGCTTCCAAAACTGTGTAGTAAATTGTGCACCTCTATCTGATATAATCGAAACAGGGACTCCATGAAGTCTTACTACCTCTTGAATATATAACTTGACATAATCCTCCGACGAATGGGTAGTCTTTACCGGCAAAAAGTGGGCTAATTTTGTCATTCTATCAACAATTACCCAAATAGAATCATGTTGCCTGCCAGACCTTGGCAAGCCTGTGATGAAGTCTATGTTTATCATCTCCCACTTCCATTCTGGAAGTTCTATATTCTGAGCCAAACCACTGGTCCTTTGATGCTCTACTTTAACTTGTTGGCAATTTAGACACTTAGCAACAAATTCTGCAATGCCCTTCTTCATACTACTCCACCAATAAACCTCTCTCAAATCACAATACATCTTTGTGGAACCTGGATGAATGGAATATTTGGAGCTATGAGCTTCTTCCATGATCCTCTCTTGGAGTTCATCCACTCTTGGTACACACAATCTACCTTGATACCTCAATACACTATCTCCCCCTTGTTCAAAAGCCATTACTTTCTGCTTATGAACATTTGCCTTAATTTCAAGTAAAATAGCGTCTTGGTCTTGCTTCTCTTTTACTTCTGACACTAATGATGATTCAGCCCCATTCATAATCACTACTCCTCCCTCTGTGGAATCCAATAGTCGGACTCCCAGGCGTGCAAGTCTATGCACATCTTTCGCTAACTCTCTCTTTTCCTCCTCAACATGGGTGGTACTACCCATAGACAACCTACTTAAAGCATCAACAACAGCATTAGCCTTACCTGGGTGATAAAGAATACTCATGTCATAATCCTTGAGTAATTCTAACCACCTCCTTTGTCTGAGATTAAGCTCTTTTTGAGTAAACACATACTGAAGACTCTTGTGATCAGTGAATACATCATTATGAACACCATACAAATTCTTTCGCCATATCTTCAAAGAAAATACTACAGGATCCAACTCTAAGTCATGGGTTAGGTAATTCTTCTCATGAACTTTCAACTGTCTGGAGGCATAAGCTATAACTTTGCCATTCTGCATCAACACACAACCCAAACCAACTCTAGACGCATCACAATACACAACAAAACCTTGAGTACCTTCTGGTAAAGTCAAAACTGAGGCAGTAGTCAACCTCCTTTTCAATTCCTGAAAGCTTTTCTCACAAGTTTTAGACCATTGAAACTTCACTACTTTTTTAGTTAAATTGGTCAAAGGGGATGAAATGGATGAGAACCCATCTACAAACCTTTTATAATAGCCAGCCAAACCTAAGAAACTTTTAATATCAGTTGGAGATGTGGGTCTAGGCCAATTCTGCACTGCCTCTATCTTTTGGGTATCAACTCCAATTCTATCACCGGAAACTATATGGCCCAAGAACGCAACAGACTCAAGCCAAAACTCACATTTAGAGAACTTAACATATAACTCCTTATCTTTCAAAGTCTAAAGAACTATTATGAGATGGCTAGCACGATCTTCCTCATTCCTCGAATAGATTAGAATATCATCAATGAAAATGATAACAAACATATCTAGATAAGGTTTGAATACTCTATTCATAAGGTCCATGAATGTTGCAGGTGCATTAGTTAAGCCGAACGACATGACCAGAAACTCATAATGACCATAACGGGTCTTGAATGTTGTCTTAGGAATATCACACTCCCTTACTTTCAATTGATGGTAGCCAGATCTGAGGTCAATCTTAGAAAAACAAGAAGCACCCTGAAGCTGATCGAACAGATCATCAATTCTCGGAAGAGGATATTTGTTCTTGATGGTAACCATGTTCAACTGATGATAATCTATACACATCCTAAGGGAACCATCTTTCTTTCTCACAAATAAGACCAGAGAGCCCTAAGGTGAGACACTTGGTCGAATAAAGCCCTTATCAATGAGATATTTCAACTGTTCTTTAAGCTCTTTCAATTCTGCTGGCTCCATTCTATATGGAGGAATAGAGATAGGACGAGTATCTAGAAGAAAACATATACCAAAGTCCATATCTCTCTCATGAGAGACTCTGGGTAGATTATCTGGAAAGACTTCTGGAAACCCTTTTACTATAGGAACTGACTGAATGAGAGGTATCTCAACACTAGATTCATTAACTCGGACTAAGTGATAGACACAACCCTTAAAAACTAACTTTCTTGCCTTAAGGTATGAAATGAAACAACCCATAGGCACTACTGAACTACTCTTCCACTCTAAGACTAGCTCATTTGGAATTTGGAACTTAACAACTCGAGTTCTACAATCAATGGAGGCATAGCAGGAATGAAGCCAGTCCATACCTAGAATGACGTCGAAGTCTACCATGTCTAACTCAATTAAATCAGCCATGGTGTCCTTGTGATTGATGGAAATGAAACAATCACGATATACTCGCTCAGCTATAATAGACTCCCCAACAGGTGTAAAAACACAAAATGGTTCACAGAGTTTCTCAGGAAGAACATCAAAACTATTTGCAACATAAGGGGTTACAAAAGATAAACTTGCTCCTGGGTCTAGGAAAGCATATACATCAAGAGTAAAGACTTTGATCATACCAGTGACAACATCTGGAGAGTTCTCTTGCTCATGATGACTAGTGATCGCATAAAGACGGTTTGTTCCTCCGCCGGTACTAGAAGTAGCTCCTCTAGGTGCAGCCATGCCTGGTGGAGCAACTGATGAGGATTGGGCTCTATTGCCCTGATTCCCACTACCTTGCTGGTTCTTAGGGCACTCTTTCATGAAGTGACCTTCTTGTCCACACTTGAAGCAACCTGTGGAGCCATCGCGACACTTACCTAGGTGGATTCTACCACACTTAGCACATGCAGGAGCCCAGCTACCTCCTTGTGCCACACTTCCCCAAAACTGTGCAGGCCTAGCTCTGAAGTGCTGGGAATTCTGGTTATTATGCTCACCTTTGTTTCTGGGTGCAGGTGCACTAATATATGATGGAGGAGGCCCCTTTTGCTTTTGCTGAAAGGATGAACGGTTCACATTACTTTTTTGCTACCCGGACTCATTCCATGTCTTAACCTTTTTGTTTCTAAACTCCTCCTTATCCCTCAGCTTCTCTTCCTCAACCTGTTGCACATATACCATTAACCTCGATATATCCATGTCCCCAATTAGCATCGCTACCCTGCCCTCTTTGCTTGATAGACGGGACAACCCAACAATAAACAGACTCATTCTACTCCTCATATCCGCAACCATCTCCGGAGCATAACGAGATAGTTGGGTGAACTTCAACCCATACTCATGAAAACTTAGTGACTCTTGCTTAAGGGTAAGGAACTCTCGTACCTTAGCCTCTTTTAGTTCTCGAGGAGAGAAACGCCCCAAAAAGGCCTCCTCAATACAATCCCAACTCGCAGGTGGTGCATCCTCAGCTCGGTTCTTCTTCCATTGATCTAACCAAATCCTAGCGACATGTTTCATTTGGTATTCAATTAGTTCCACCCTCTTAGTATCAGCAACGTGCATGACATCAAATACCTTTTGCAGCTCCTCAATAAAGTTCTTTGGATCCTCAGTAGTGCTTAAACCAGTGAAACTTGGAGGGTTCATCCTCAAGAATTCGTGAATCCTTGAAGTGTCAGCCTCTTCTTGTCAATCCCATCTTTGTTGCCCAACCTGGTTAGTCACAGTTTGACTTAGCATCCTTATCGCTTCCCTGAACTCAGCATTAGTAACTTCTCCTTGGGGTTGCACTTCAGGTGCATTGGGTACTCCTTGCTCCTCAACATTACGCCTAGCAGGACGACCTCTGATAGCTCTTCATGGAGGCATGATTCTCTGAAAACATGTGCAAGCACGAATTAGAAGAAACTTTTTAGAGATCAAACTCTAATGCACAAACTGAGTATGAAAGAAGTGAGATATTTTCCTAAGTGTTGCAGCCTTCTAATTATAGATGTGGCGCGCTTCACACCGATAACTAGGACTCTACAAACACAACGTCATAGACTCTCTATGACTCTTGAACTCTGTGCTCTGATATCAAGTTTGACATGCCCCGAGCCTACACCTTGGATGTGGCTAGCACTCAAGAACCATTGCTGGCCCCAAGCGAACCCTTGGCCTGAATTACTTACTCAGCGGAAAACTTAAACATAAGAAATATAGCTCATGCAATAACTTAAGAGATAATAACTTAGCCAAAAATGGCAACTCAAGTCTTAAACGTATACAACTGAAATGAATAAGACTAAAGAACTATAAATATATATCTATGAAGCCTCTAAAACAAAATGGGATGTCGGGACAGGACCAACGATCATCCTAACAACTGAAAACTAGAGAACAATGTAAAAAGGAGCCCTCCAGAAAGCAAGAAGGCTCACCAACTGACTCTGAGTGATCAACCTGATCAACAAGGTGCTGGATGCTGATTCTGGTTACCTGTGTCTGCATCATAAGACGATGCAGGCCAACTGGCATCAATACATTGAATGTATGAGTATGTGAGTTGGAAAGCTAAACATAACATAGGCTTGAAAAGAATCAGAAAGGAACACTTACCTTGGCTTTACTCAACTCATTAACAACCTAACTCAATGTAAAGCAATAAAACACATGAAATATATAGAAATATTTTAAAACAGTAGAAAGAAACTTAGTTCGTTAAAGAAATGCAATAACAAACTCAACTTTTCTCATGTAATAAAGTAATATAGTTTTTGTGGGAGTTTCTCTAACCGACAACCACCACTATGAGCCTAAGTGGTGATACAACATCTTGCCCACGCTGCCAGAATTGTCTTATACTTTGCCATCATATAGAACGCCATAACTAAGTGGATCCACTAGTCTATGTTAAAAAGCAACTTAAGGAGTCATCTAAAAAGTATGATCCTTTACTACCCATGATGGCTATATGGTTTATGGAGACTTGAGTTAATATGAATTCGCATCCCCATATCAGTGCTCAATACTACTCCCAAAATATACTTAGCACATATATTTTTAAAACAAAACTTCTTTCTTTGGTTTGAGATAATTACTCAAAACTTTAGCTTAAAAGCTCTCTTGAAAATCAGTGTTTCCCTTTCTTGTTCAAATGTGAAAACATTTTAAACTCTTGGAAATACTTAGCTCCCTTTTAGCTTTTAGAAAAATGAACTCAACTCTTTACTCTTTGCTTAACTCAAAACGTAAGTCTTAAAACAAATTTAAACGTTTGTGAAAGACTTTTGAAAACTTTATAAGCTTCTCTTGACTTGCTTCTAAACTTTTAGACTTGACTCTCAACTTTCCTTGAATTGAGTTATGGATCCAAGGTTCATGATCTCATGTTTGTGGATAATTTCATGATGTTTAGATGTACCTAAGAGTGTTGGAATCAACTAGAAAACATAGGTACATTGTTAAGGAACTAGTACAGAAAGAAGGGGGGAAAAGTAGAAGACCTGGCGTCCCTGGTGCTTTGAGCGGCGGGGAGCGCCAGACCCAAAACTTCAGAACTGAAGTTGGGGCGCTCTGGTAGGTGCGGCGCCCCAGGGGTGAAACTTCAGAGAACTCTTTGGGGCGTGCTGGCTGGCGCGGCGCCCCACCCCTTTCCCCAGGTTTTTGACGATTTTTCTTGCTCGTCTTTCAACTCTAAACCCTCTAAACTCCAATGGTTCTTTCCCCAAACACTTAGAATCGATTAAAACCCCAATATATGAAAGATTCAACTCGAATTCACACCTAAATACATCAATCAATCTCAAGAACTTCAACAACAAGAACCCATAAGATTGCAAACAAATTTCATCAAGAACTCATAGGATTTAATTTCAAATCAGTATAACTTTGCTAAATTGAATCATGATTGGCGCGTGGGTGAACTAACCCAACGCTATGTGATTTCACATACCTTGTAGGGATCACCCCTTGACGAAATCCACTAGCTAAATCCTTACGAACGATGATCTTGGTTCTTTTCTCCTTTCTTCTCCTCTTGCGTTCTTTCTCCAAAAACCCTAAATCTATTTTTCAGAAGCGTAAACTGAATCCTATCAGTTTAGACCTTAAAAATATTACCAAAAATGAATTAATTAAGTTGGATATGAAAAAGACCAAACTACCCTTCCAAAATCCAGATTGGACTTTCCTTATTTGAACAACCCAACTTCCAATAGACATATCTCACTCATACAAACTCAGAATTGTACAAACTCGGCGGCGTTGGAAAGATTATTCCAAGATCTTTCCTATGATATCTGGAAACACACCTAACTCATCCTGAGCTAGGAGTTATGTTCATTTGTAGTTGACCAATCAACTTAACATACTTCACAAATTTTCCAGATTTCAATATTCTTTCTAAAAACAACTATTTCCAATTTTTTAACTCTTCCTAGTTCTTTCGAATAGCGAGATTTTACAATATGTGCACACATCAAATTTTTAGATGAAAATTATTTGGTTCCTGACCGTGAATCAATTGTGATGGGAGAACATTATTGGCTTGATGCGTACATGTTAAATAAATTCATCACATACCAAATTTTATTTTAGAGGTTTGTTCTCATAATTAACTATCTAGCTATAATTGGAGGCATACAATTTCTGCTAAACTAACCAACACTATCGACATAATTTTATAATTTAGAATTGTGCTCTTAATTTAACAATTCAAGCAAACAACCTTACAAAAACCAAATTGTAAGTTGATGACAAATGCACATGTAACAATACCATAGATGCATCTGTTGAATCATAATATTAAGCAGTCCACATGGCATGTGAACGGGCTCATATTTACCTTTTTGTAGGTTCCAAATTATTTCAGGCGATATAATCCGAACCTTAGCTGGTACATTTATCATTTTATCATAAGAACAAGCAACATAAGAGAATTCTCGAAGAATCCTTTATTCTTCAACATATGGCCATGTGAATTCTCAATTTCTCTTGTATAAGTACATTTGTACCGGAATAACCAACCGATTATGTCAACTGATTTTTATTCTAGTAAACTTCTAGTTTGCTTTTGCATGTGATTCCACCATCATGCCATATTTGTGTACAACAAACAAGAGAAAAAATGGGTAATTTTATACGTAAATATTTATAACCCACTTCGATTGTAGTAATCTGAAGATATTAAATCATCTCATAATTTATAGTCTCAGTATAATAATTTTCTTCTTTTCAATTCCTCGGAAACTTAAAAATTTTCTTTTGAGACTTACTAAAACCCCAATATTATGAACAATTTCATTCCTCCGGATAGTAATAAATTAGCCCTTCTGAAACTTTTAATTAATTTTGTGTACTACCGCAAATATCGCAACATCATTCTTATGGTGACCATCTCCTTCAAGGAGAAAATTATTATTATTGTCATGGTTAAAATTATTTATGTCATGATTAAAATTATTACATGCAAGACTTACTTGACAATCAATGACAAATTTGTGTTGCCACACAACAATATTTAATTTGATCATGACCACAACCTTTATAGAAAAAAATTATTTCTTTATTTTGTCCTTCAATAGTTCATAATAAAACATACCACAATATTTGTATAGTACTCAGAGTATATGACCAAATGACCATTTATGTCAAAATATTTTTTTTCAATCTCTCAAACCTATCGTAGAGGTGAGATGTGACATTTATCTAACCATACATGAACATGTCCTTGTCTATATGAACACAAGTCACATTTTCTTCAAGAAATGGACCATAACCATTTGCACATGCTCCATAAGCTTTTTATAAGAAAGTCATTATTATGTTTTGACATTATCAAATTTATGTGATCCAAAATATTTTTTTTCAATCTCTCAAACCTACCATAGAGGTGAGATGTGACATTTATCTAACCATACATGAACATGTCCTTGTCTATACGAACACAATTCACATTTTCTTCAAGAAATGGACCATAACCATTTGCACATGCTCCATAAGTTTTTTTTATAAGAAAGTCATTATCATGTTTTGACATTATCAAATTTATGTGATCTACCTCTACATCACTTTAAAAGGTCAAATGTACTATCACTTTGTATTCCTTTATTTTGATGGAGGATTTATAAACTTTTCAAATTGGATTGCACTAACAACAACGTACCTAATAACCTTTCATACCACTTTGATGACCAAATATTACCTTCACATTTGAAGAACAATCTTAAGAACTCATAATGTTCTCCTTTTAATTACCACAATAATGACCATTACTATTTTACCACATTAATATTCATACATTCAACTATTTGTCATTTTTCAGACATATTATGCTTTGCTACCACATTCTCATAAGAGAATAGAGCAAATCAATTGGACAGATTTCATGAATTTACGTCAAAAATATATTATTTTTCCTTTATCATCATCATATCATCACTATGGCGCATTAGGACTTAAGTACAACATCTTATCCATATAAAGAAGTCTTAGCCCATAAATCAATGTGACTTGAACCCAACATATTATTATCATGATGTACCGAGACTTTAACTCGATGTCTTACCCACTTGGTGCGATGAAATATGAATTCACCGTCTTACCCCTAGTTAATGTCTTAATAAACCAAATGTGTTACCAATAAAATAAATATCGAAAGCCATAAATATAATCTGAATTTGAATTAAAACATAAGAAAAATACACAAAATTAATTAATTAGAACTGTTATACCCCATTTTAACTCGAGGTTCAAACGGTGTACAACATATTGGTTAATCTTAAAGTTATTTTAAAGAGTTGCCACCTAATTATGTAAAAGGTGAATTAGGACACTTATTTTGCTAAAGTTAATGCTAAGTTAACTCTAGATTAAAGTCTACTTAACCTTATACAATTCTAGGTAAGGGTTCTAATAAGGCATCCTTTAAAATCTATTAAAAACAGTTAACCGGCCAAACTTAGGTTAATTAATTTTAAAGCTAAAGTGAGTCTAAAAGAATTTAAAAGGTCATAAGTTGGAAAATATTTTAACATTTGAAAACTCTTTTGATATTTAAGTTAAAATGGTGAAGATTTATAAAGGATAGTTTGTCTAAACCATTTTATTGTTGATCTATAATCCATGCGTGAAAAAAGAAAAATGATAAAATAAAGACCCCTGCTTATGTATTGATAAAATGCTTTCTTTTGAAAATGATTTAGAAAAAAAATGAGTTCAAAATATGGATCTTCTTTAAAGGCGAAAAGCTATTGTATGCTAAGTAATTAGTTAATAAGATTGCAGTTAACTAAGTGATAAAATTTAAGTGCGATCATTTTCCTATGTCGATTATCCTGAAAAAAACAAACTAAAACACATCCAAATCACAGTAAGTTAAAACAGAAAACAATGTTAAACAGTAATAATAAAATAAGCAGCCACACAAGCGACCCTAAATGAGTTTTGCTTGCTTTTGTTGCTATTCAGATAGTCTAAGATGTTGACTACACATATGGGTATGCCGGTGTTGAGTCCATAAGACTCTAATTTTGCTAGAGTCTTGAATCAAAGACTCCATTTTGCTCCCAAAATTCATGCAAGTAGAAAGAGGGTAAAAAGATCAGTAAGACCTTTCAACTTTAAACAAAATTAAATAAGTCAAAGATAGAGCCAAGTAAAACGTGAAAGCATGCAAATGCCTAATCAAGATACTCGCCTTGCAATTGATAATTTTAAAATCAAACTCAAAATTTACAGCCACCAACACGTTTTAGGCGAAAAATTAATTCCCGACTTTAACAAGTTTAAACTTCAAAAGAACTTACCTTTCAAGCCATAAGTTTTGACATTAATTTCTAATGTAGCCAATACTAAATATTTAGAAGTAGAAAAGAAAAACTTATACACTAAACAAAGAGTGGGAAAGAACCTTAGGCTCAAGTTTATATGTATGGTTTTTATAAGTGTAAAAAAATAAAGCTTAAGAATGGCAAAACACATGATTTGTGCCGTATTCCTTCAAATTTTAATAGATGTTAAATACTAACTTATAATTTAAAACTAAAGAAAAAAAACACAAAGGAACCTTAACATATAATTTTATTAACAAGAAAGCAAAGAATTTAAAACTAGTACTTACGCTAAGAATAAAGTTTTATAAGAATGCCCACAACTAAAATGTCTTCTTTCTTTTACATTTTTTTATAATGGTGCATTTAGTATGCATACCATTTTGCCTACTTTTTAACTAAAACAGAAACAACATTGTAACAAAACATTGTTAACAAACCATTTTAAAGTAAAAGGGTGATGCACATCAAAAAATAATAATTTAGATACGGCAAACAAAACGGCTTTAAGTAATATAATAATGCTGTCTAACACGCCATGGAAACACAGCTTCAAAGTTATGTCGATCTAAAAAATAATCCAACTACAATAATTATTATTACTAAACTAGGTAGAAAATTTATATGTAAGACATAATTTTCTTAAAATAAACTCAATAGTTCATAACAGAGATGATAAAGTTGAGAAAATAAAAGAGGTGAATGTCACCTGTTGCGGGGCAGTGAACGGGATGCTTTGGTCGAAGGTCTATGTTCGAAGAACTACAAACTGGAGCAAGCTTGAAAATAGAGTTTCGGCCGAGATCGAAAGAGAATGTAAAGACGATCTTTTAGAGCAAAGAACTAGTGATTAAAAGTGTTATGGAGGTAGAAAGCTTTTTTAAAAAAATGAATGTCAAGGCTGCTATGGAAGCCGAAAAATCTCCTCCAATATGAGTGCAAAGGTTGTTATTTATAGTGACGAACTAGGGTTCTTCTTATTTCAATTTGGGAGGGATTCAAGAATCAAAAGAGTCGTTTTGAATTCAAAATTGTACATGTGATTCTTCATCAGAGATGTCAAAAGTATTTTGGCTTTTTTTGACTGAATTAAAGAAGAGAGATGGTAATCAGGAAGGAGAAAGAGCTATTGATTTCCTTCAGAAGTAAGAGATAAATATTGCACCAAAAAAGGTGAACAATCTCTGTCCATGGCTGAGAATCGAGCAACCTTCTATCTGGAAGAGGAAAAAGGTGCGATGACTTATTTTGGGGAGAATATTGTTGCGTGGATAGGTTAGAATGATTTGATGTAAGTTTGGGCCGAAAATTTTGGACTATTTGATATAAAAAAAATGGTTGAAACGTTTGTTTTGATTTGGGAGGTTTTGGGCCAAAAATTTTTGGTCTTCCTTTCTTCTTTTAAATTATTTTAGGCTTTTGACTTAATACATATAACACAATATATGTTATAAGATGACAATTAATAATTTATAAAATAAAAATATCAATATTATGATTTTACGTTAATAAAAAATATAGATACAAAATTTGGATTTATAATTAACAAAGCTTGAAATAAAATGATGATAATCGATTACTTAAGAAAAAGAGGTGTAAAAAGCTTGTAATAGTAATTTCGATAATAAAACATATAATTTTAGTAGTAAATAGTTGTAGTAGTAAGATAGTTGCGAAAAATGATAATTTGATACGTTATTAAATTAGAAGCTCAAAAATAATAGATCGGAAGAAAGGAGGGTCAAAATTCGGTGTCAATAGCTTGCCCCTCTTTGACCAGAGACGATGTTAGAGGTTTTGGGAAAAGAAATTGACGTAGTAGCCAATTTCGTCCTGACCAACAAATACGATTTGGAAGAGTTTGAAAAGGTATGAACATTGGATAGATTATGAGGTAGAAGATTAAACAAGGTAGTCTCGAGTTTAGAAAAGTTGCCCCAATGTTGAATTATGAAGTTACTGGGTATTGTGATCGAGAAGAGGATTTGAGAGTGGAATTGAGTAGAGTTCGAGGTAGACCTTTGACCTTTGTTGGAAAGCTAAACTTTCTCAACAAATTTCCCCATTTCACTACTAAGAGGAAGTTCCTCGTTATGATATGCAACATATTCTCTTGTTGTGCGATGTTTCGTGCAAAATATTCTGCCAAATCTACAAAGCATTTGTTAATAGCATAAATGTCGTGAAGGCAATGAGATGAATATAACTGTATGAGCATGAAACTTCTTAAGATCAAGGTAGTGCTACTTTAAAGGTAGTGCAAAAAATAACTCTAAATAAATTGGTGCAAACTTTATTGAAGAATCATTTGAGATAAATATAAGGCTAATAAAGTTAGTGCAAAATTAGTGCTAAATTGAATCTGTAAAATTAAAGTTAGTGCGAGATTAGTGCAAAAAAATCGACTTGATAGAATTATTATTAGTGCAAGGTTAGTGCTAGAATCAAGGTTAGTGCCAGTGCAAAATTAGTGCCAGTGCCAAATTAGTTTCGGTGTAAATTAGTGCTAAAGCATTTAGTGCTAGTTAGTGCCAGAAGATGGTTAGTGCCGGTGCCAATCAGTGCTAAATCACAATTAGTGTCAGTGCAAAAATTAGTGCTAGCTCATAGTTAGTGCTGGTGCAAAACTAGTGCTAGTGCAAGATTAGTGCTGGTGCAAAATTAATGCGAGATTAGTGCAAAAATCAGCTATTAAAAATAATGTAGTTGAGTAGTATATGTGAAAGTAAATAAATTCCAAACTGTCTCGCGAATATCGTGATTTTATAGCTTTGCCTTCTTGAATTATCTTTGCTTTTTTGTTCGCCTGCTTGTTTGAACGTTGTGACCTTATCCAAGTTCTAATTATTGTTGAATGGATAATAATCAAACAACTTCATTATTGTACATGCTTGAACTTCTCTGCATTCAAAGAAAATTTGTAAGTTGGGGGAGAGGAGGCTAATTCACGCTGACTTGAGATTTCCAACTCTGTTGCTTTCTTGTCAATCTTCTTGTTTGGACTCTCTAACCCCATCCGAGAAACAAGACTTGGTAGGTGAATAAAAATAAAAAATAAAAATTATTTGAAAGAATACATACATACATATATATATAAGATTTTTTTTTTAAAAATGGTACGTATATATGAATATAAATCATTTTAAAATCTCTTGTCGGATTCTAGATTATGACAATGCGCCCCCTTTGTCTAGATATTTCAATCAGACTATGTACTCCTGCTATTCAACATCTTTCGAAAAATCCTTGCCCCAGCTTCTTGCTTTAATCAAACTCTTCCATTCATTTGTTGTGAAATTTTGAGCCATTCTCAAAATTTGCCTCATTTTCTACCTTATAGATAAATAGAAATTTCTAAAACATATGACCGAGCCACAAGGCGCCTACGTATCCCATAAAGAATAGGAATCAGGTCATACGTAGTTCAAGAAACAACACAAAGAAAAATTAAATATATTTTTTTAAAGTGACCGAAGCCGATGAGGCTGCCTACGTATCCTGCCAAGGAAATCCGATCAAAACGTAGTTCATATTATATCAAAAAGGGAATTCAAAAATTTTCTAATATAACCGAAGATGATAGAAGCCGCCTACGTATCCCACCGATGGCATCATGTCATAATGTAGTTCGAATTACAACAAAAAGGTGCCAAATGGAAATAAACTAAATCAAACTTTTAGAAACAAACATCTTCTGATTGGATCTAGATGGATTTGCTTTACATCACCATCCCCGTCTGGCAACATCAATGTTTTTTCAAGACAAAAAAAAAACCTTGCTAAATAGGTTAAAAATTCCTTAACTTCTTCTTTCTGCTAAACTACAAACCGTTTTGAGTATCCTCGCTTCACTATGTTTGAACACTTATGCAACATATGACCATGAAAACATATCCACATGCTTTCTTAATAATTCAATCAATGCTTCTTTCTCAAATGGCTCTAGACAAGCATTGATTCTGACTTTCCTCACTAGCTTTGAGTTGCCTAAGTTCAAAATTTCAACTTCGTCCAAAAGTTGTTCAAATTCCTTAGCTAGCTTATCGAGTTGCACGTCATTTTTGTATCCTTTGAATTTGTGTTGGTCATTCATATTCTGATCTTTCGCCTCATCACATGTCATAATCATAGGACTGACAAATTTATAATTTTTAAGCTGAAAGAGTAAAAATAAAAGTAATAAGATAAAAATATATAGATTTCGCATTTGAGCTTTCAAAAGGAGAGGCAAAAACAACAAAAAGTTCTTCTACATGATTAAAGCCTCAATTTTAAATCATGTCATTTCAAAATACTGCTAAAATTTAATCTACTAAAACTACCGATGAACCAAGGACGGAGCAGAGGTCCAATTCTTCAAGTCATCTCCTGGTTCAGCATTCCAGATGGTCGGTGTCTTAGTGAAATCTTCAGTAATGAATGAATTGTTGACCCCTTCAACTGGATCATCTTCAAGAATGTCCTCAAACATTTGGACTACAAGCAAAATTTGGAGCAGAATAGGATTAGGCACAGAAATGTCACCCCTCTTCTTGAAGTCATGCATGACGATTTTTTTCAGAATGGTCTTTCCTGCTGACATAATGGTTCCCTTAAGACTCAACTCATTATTTGTGGTAACCATGTTTACGCCCACATTTCCATGATTAGACAAAGGATTGTTGTTCACATTTGGAGAAGCTCCTTTAAGCTGAATCATATTCTCTTTGATCAAAAACTCAATCTTATCTTTGAGAGCCAAACAACTTTATGTATCATGTCTTGCAGCCCCTGAATGATATGCGCAATGCTTAGACTCATCAAACCACTTAGGATGAGGCTTGATATCTCTCCACGAAATTGTTTGTATCACTCTTGCTGCTTTCAGCCTTTCAAAGAGTTGGGTATAGGGCTCAGCTAGAGGTATGTAAGTCTTCCTTTTGTCAAAATTTTGACGAGGCCTTGGTGGAATTGCTGAATTATGTGGAGGTTAGTAACGGGAAGGTTGTTGGTAATGTGGTGAGTTTTGATATGTGGTGGTTGTTGGTAGTACGTTGGTTGGGTGTTATAAACAAGATAAGAAATAGGTGAAAATATTTGGTTGTGTGGGCTTTGAAGTGACTGGCTATGGTATGCGTGCATCTGGCTTGGCCTTCGCTCCTGAATGTTCATTATAGTTGCAACTTCCTCTTTTTCTTCTTGACTCCTCCTATTATTCCAGATTGAATTGCCTTATTTGTTTCCTGTAAGGCTGCAAAGTTTGTCTCTCCCAAACTTGATTCCTTCTTCCAAAGCTTCCCCAGTTTTGATGAGGTTAGTGAATTTGGCATCTGTCATGAGCAACATCCTTTCATATTACATATTATCTTGAGCTTTGATAAATATGTCCTTCATTTCATTTTCATCCATCGGTGGTCGTACCCTAGCCACTTCAGATCTCCAATGGATAGCATATTCACGAAAGGTTTCAGTGGTCTTCTTCTTCAGCTTTTCAAGGTAAGACCGATCAGGGATGATCCCAATGTTGAACCTGAACCTTTTCATGAAATCCTCTGCCATATTTCTCCAATTATGCCAAATCTTAGGATCTTGCTCGATATACCAAGTTAGTGCATCTCCAGTTAGACTTCTGATGAACAACTTCATTCTTACGGCCTCATTTCTTCCCACCTCGACTAGCTTATCGAAATAAGATCTTAAATGATTGCGGGGGTTTCCAGTGCCATCAAACATCTCAAATTTTGGCGGTTTGTATCCATCAGGTAAGTCAATGTCAGGATGTACACATAGGTATTCATACTCGAGTTTCTCTCCTCTTTTGGAAGTTCGCATATTCCTAACTTTTTCCCTCAACTCACGCATTTCTTTATCACATTCCTCCTCTTTTGTTTTCCATTCTTTCTCCAACAACTCATATGGATCAACAATTGGTGCCAGGGTAGCGGATGGCCGAGGTTGTGCAACATATATCGGTGGAACACATTGCATGCTAGGATCAATATGTGCCGCTGACATATGTTGATGTGTTAAGCAATTTTGAATTGGAGTATTGTGAGGAACGGTAGTTGGTGTGGCATGTGATAGGTTTGTAGGAATTTGGTTTTGAGGATTTTGATATATGGGAAACTGGGTGTTATACTGTGGATAGAAGTAAATTTGATTTGGAAGGATTTGCTAGCTGGGAATTGGGGTGAGAGACTATGGGTTGATAGGGACTTGAACGGGTGGCGGGGTAACATGTTGAGTATTGGAAGGAATTTGGCTAGATGGGTTTTGGAAGATGAGAGATTGATTGGCATATTGGGGGTTAACATGAGCTTGATTTGTAAGAGGTGGGCTTATGGGATGTGAGTTCATGACGGGTGAGCTTATGAGCTGAGTATTTTGTAGAGGAAAATGTTTAGGAACAGGAGATTCTAGAGATAGAAAATAAGGAGGCATTGGAGCAGTGGTCCTTGGTTCTTGAGGAGGGGTCTTGGAGATCGGTAACTTGCCAAAGTTCCTAACACGCTCCTTGCAAATCACAGATTTGTTGCTCTAAACAAGCAATATGTTCATCATTACTAGTGTCGTCCTTAGTTCCCGAAGTTTCAGGATTATCTTCAGTAGGGGTGACACTTTCAATGCCCAAAAGTTTCATAGGTGGATCAATCACGTTAGTTCTTGGTCTTCGAACTGCCCATTGAGGTAAAGCATTTGCGTCGTCAGACATCTTGATTGTTAGTGTCAATAAGCCTATTTAGGGAATAAGATTAGAAAAAACAATAAAAAGGAAAAAAAATGATGTTAGATGAGGTGACAAAACATCAAGTAATTTTAATTTGTGCAAATAAATCACATATCAAGCAAGTAGTGCATAATGAACATATTAAACAAGTAATAGTAACAAACAACGAATCCATAAGGTGTCTTAATATGAAAGGGACCTCTTTTATGCCTGAGGTAGGCCTAACGAAAATTTGAAGGACAAAAATTGTACCAATATACGTCATTCTATAGCTCTTAAATAATTAAACAAATATATACTCTAAAAAGTACATGTATAGTTTTTATAACTTCATTATTTTTTGTACAATAAAAATAAACCTAATAAACTAAGTTTAAAATGTTGTTGTGACCGAACTATTATTGCCTTTGTTGGTATCACTAGGATAATATTTCATCCACCAAAGTTTGGATCTTGACAACCATCTGCACTACAAAACAAATGGTTAGCTTGTACCTTCCTACTACAATTTAATTATTTAAGAGCAAATAGTCGGTATTTAGGCACAATTATCCTTCAAATATGCACATATATAATGATAAGGTGTCACTAGGGTCATGAACCTATTTGGACATTTGGTAAGGTAAACTAATGGTCTTAATACGTCATGGGTATTAAGTGTCACTCCCTGAGCCTACACCCTGGACATGGCCGGCACTCGAGAACCATTGCTGACCCCAAGCAAATCCTTGGCCTGACTTACTTACTCAACGGAAGACTTAACTTAACAAAGATACATCTATGAAATAAACTGGAATGTTATAAAGGAACATTCAACTGGCCATTAAGGTAAACTCAAGTCTCAACATAAGATAATAACAATGAAAAGACTAAAAAACTAACATTTGACTGTCTATGAAGCCTCTAAACAACTGAGATGAATGTCGGGTGATCTTAGGCGTATTTATATGCCTAAGTTGTCAATATTTACCCATGAATTGATTGAAGTAACGAATGATCTTGAGTCTATTAACTTGATTTCCTTATACTTGAGATATTATGCACTAAAATATGTGATTAGAGGTTACAAGAAATCTCAAGGAGATTGGAGTCAAATTGAAAGAAAAGAAGCAAGGATATGCTGAAAAGAAGCTAAGGCTGAAGGCCCCAGGGAAAGGTGCAGTTCTAGGCGCGAGGCGCCAAGGGTCAACATTCTGAGAGGTGCGACGCGCCAAGGCCTAACATTCTGGGGCCTTTCTCAGGCGCTCTAAGAGGCGCGACGCGCCAGGAGGGAAACCACAGAGGTGAAGTTTCGGCGCGATGCTAGGCGTAACACGCCAGTGGGATCCCAACTTTTCCAGCTTAAAAGTGTTAAAAAAGGATTCCTAATTGTAATAGACTTTGGCTCTAATTTTCCTACCATTATAAATAGACCTTTAAGGCTCCATAATTAGCATTCAACTTTTATTGGGTGTGCAAGAGCAAGTATTCACACTTGTAATAGGTTTTGATCTTTTAACTCTTCTATTTTTTGAAAATCGCATGAACAATTGTATTTTGTGGTTTTCTAATAGCATGAGTGGCTAAACTCCCTTGTTCTGGGGCTGTAGCTATGAATGGATTGTTGATTATTAAAGGCTTGGTGAATTAATTCTTGGTTGTCATTATAAGTCACTTCTATATTCTTGTTTTAGTATTTTATGCTTGCGCACCATAAGATAAATATATTGTCTAAACTTGAATCGGGAGAGGAGAGGTTAGATAAACCAGAGAATATAGATAGCTTGATCGACCCATTAAGTTGAGGTGATTTGTGTTCAGGATTGACGCCCGGATGAACAATTCGCTTGGTTACGAAACATGATGAAATATAAATGCTCGCCAGTTAGTCTATTTAACCCCGCTCAACGATGTAGTTAGATAGCTAACTGGAGTAGGCGACTAGAGGTGTGAACCCGACTCATACAATTAACCCTGTAAACCAGTAACTTGACGACTAAAAATTAGTTCTAAGACAATAATATGATACATGAGATTCATTGCATGCTGCAGCCCTAGAATTGTCCTTTACTTGCTTGAAACATCATCTTAAAGTCGTTCACATTAAGTTACGTTTACTTAGTTCATAATTAGTAGTAGTTAACAATCAATCATCAATCTTGAAAAGGTTACTTTTACTTTTATTTGTAGAATTAAGTGTTAAATATAAATTGATCATAAGTCCCTTGGGAACGATAACTCGTTTCTTAAAGAATCTATATTACTTGCGCGACCAGGTACACTTGCGTGTATACTGGGGAGCAACAAGTTTTTGGCGCCGCTGCCGGGGACTTAAAAATTGATTTATATTCAATCTTCTTAAGTCTACAATTAGATTATTTAGATATTAATTACTTGATCTTAGCTTGTTTATTGCAGGAACTTGATTTTCAGGTCTGGCTCGGAAAGGAAATCTTGTCGAACCTTACAACGAACCTGAAAGAGGTTTACCCCAGCGCAGGAAAATGGTGAATCAAGGACGACCTGGAGAATTGGGGTTAGGTCCACTGGGAAACGTTGATGATAATAATCAAGACAACATGAATAACCCAGAAAATGTGAACAATTAAGGAAACCCGAATAACGGAGGGAACATGAATAACCAAGACATATTACCCCCTATCATACCCACAAGACCAGTACATGATATGGCAGTCCCACTCACATCCAATTTGGCATCTAGTATTAGGAAACCTCCACCGGGGGTAGATTTGAACTAAAGCAGAGCATGGTACATATCCTCCATTCTAATGGGTAATTCACTGGTCTCCCCCATGAGGATCCTCAAATCCATCTTAGGAACTTCGTAGATATTACTGATACATACATCCCAATTGGAGTCTCATCGGACTATGTGAGGCTGGCATTGTTCCCATACTCATTATTAGGAGCCGCAAGGCGTTGGTTAGATTCTGAACCACGAAACTCCATCACTACTTGGGATTGTCTAGCAAAGAAGTTCCTGAGTCGATTCTTCCCATCCAAGAAAACTGCTAAGCTGAGGGGTGAGATAATAAACTTTATTCAAAAGAAAGGGGAGGACATGTACCAAGCATGGGCGCGTTTCAAACAAATGTTGAATGCTTGCCCACACCACATGCAAACTAATGAGGTACTTGCTCACACTTTCTTTGAGGGTTTAGATTATAATGCTCGTGCACTTCTTAATAGTGCAGCAGGTGGACAGGCCTTATCTAGAACAAGTGAAGAGTTCTTCAACTTACTCGATAAACTTTCTGAAGGGAACCAAGGGTATGAGGGGGAAATGTCTAGAACCACAACCCAATAGGCTATAGGAATTTTAGATGTAGATCAAGTTACTGCCATAAATGCCAAATTAGATGCAATGCAACATAATATGGCCCTACATTTTAAACAGATGGCTCTAAATCAGGCACCGATAAACATTGTACAACAAACAACCAATTGGTGTGTGGTATGTGGTAGTGGAACTCATGAAACTGAGCAACGTGGGGCAAACCCGGATTCCATAAATTATGTGGGAAATGCGCAAAGGGGTGGAGTTCAACAAAATTATGGCAATACTTAAAACCCTAGTTGGAGGAACCATCCTAACTTCTCGTGGGGTGGGAACAAAAACCAAAATCAGGCGCAAGGGGCTAAGCAATACCGTGCTTAAGGGGCTGGGCAACAATACCAAAATCCTAACCAAGGTGTAAATCCTAGTGCACCAAAAGGGGGGGATAACCAATGAAGAGCTACTCCAAAAGTTCATGACTGAAATAGGGACCAAATTAAATGCTAGAATAGATAAGAAGGATGAAAATATCAGAAACATCCAGATGTCCCAAATGAGTTTAGAGAAACAAGTTGCGCAAGTGGCTAATTCTTTGAACCTGCGTCCCCAAGGTGGGCTTCCCGGTGATACTGAACCCAACCTAAAGCAATTGCATGCGGTAAATACAAGAAGTGGGTTACAATTAGAGGAACTAGCTCTAAATAAGAGAGATATTGAGGTAAGTAACAAAGAAAAGAAGGTGGAAGACGTAGTAAAAATCTCCAATGTTGAGGTACCCATTCCTCAAAAGAAATTACCACTTCCATTTCCACAAAGGCTGAAAAAGTAGAATGAAGATGAATACTTCGATAAGTTTCTCTCTCTCCTTAAATAGGTTCACATTAATCTACCTTTGGTTGACATTTTGCTGGGTATCTCCCGAAGTATGCTAAATACGTGAAGGACATTGTGGCTAGCAAGAGGAGGCTCACGGAATATGAAACTATAGCAGTTACTGAGGAGTGCATCTCAAGGATCCAAAAGAGACTTTCCAAAAAGTTAAAAGATCCGGGTAGTTTTACTGTGCAGATTAAAATCGGGCAAAGTGTTCATGCCTGGGGATTGTGTGATTTGGGGGCAAGTATAAATTTGATGTCCTTATCTTTGTATCTAAAGCTTGAGTTGGGTAGTCCAAAAAGAACCATTGTTATTTTCCAACTCGCTGATAGATCCATTGCTAGGCCTGAGGGGGTAGTAGAAGATGTGTTAGTTCAAGTAGGTTCATTGATTTTTCCTGTAGGCTTTGTGGTCTTAGATTTTGAACCTGATGTTGAAGTTCCATTCATTTTGGGACGACCTTTCTTGTCCACGGGTAGGGCATTGATTAATGTAGCAACTGGTCAACTAACTATGAGGGCTCATGACAAGGTTGAGGTATTCGATGTTTACCGCGCTTTGAAATTGCCCTCTATTTATGAAGAGTTGTCTGCTATTACTGTGGTTGATCAAATAGTAGAATCACAAGTAGTTGTGCCTGAAGATCCCTTAGAAAGAGTGTTAGTTGGTCATGAGATGGATGGGGACACTGAGTCCCAAGAGATAGAAACATGTCTGAATCTAGCACTTGTGGAGACTCACAACCGAAGAGTCGAGTCATTAGATCGTGAGTTAGGACTTCCACCAAAGCCTTCAATTGAAGAAGCTCCCAAACTGGAGTTAAAAACTCTGCCTACTCACCTAAGGTATGCATTTTTGGGTACTAATGAAACTTTGCCTTTTATACTTTCTGCAGAGTTGTCTGAAATACAGGTTGATGCGACATTGAGGATCCTAAAGCGAAGAAAGAAGGCGATTCGATGGCAGATAGCTGATATTCATGGGATTAGTCTGGCGTTATATATGCACAGAATCTACATGGGAGAGGATCATAAACCAAGTGCACTACATCAACGTCGACTAAATCCTTTGATGAAAGAAGTGGTGAGAAAGAAAGTAATAAATTGGCTAGATGCTGGAATTGTTTACTCGATCTCTGATAGTAAATGGGTAAGTGTGGTGCAATGTGTTCCTAAGAAGGGAGGTATGACTGTGGTAAGGAACGAAAAGAAAGAGTTGATTCTTACTAGAACGGTGATCGGGTGGAGAATTTGTATGGATTACCGAAAACTAAATTATGCTACCCGAAAAGATCACTACCCCGTTCCCTTCTTTGATCAGATGCTTGACCGACTAGCAGGGCAAGAGTACTATTGCTTCTTAGATGGGTATTTCGGTTACAACCAGATCTTAATTTCCCCCGAGGATCAGGAAAAGACCACGTTCACTCGTCCTTATGGTACCTATGCTTTCAAATGCATGTCATTCAGACTTTGCAATGCACCAGTGACTTTTCAAAGGTGTATGATGGCCATTTTTCATGATATGGTGGAAGACTTTGTAGAGGTGTTCATGGATGATTTCTCCGTCTTTGGGAAGTCTTTTGAGGTACGTCTCCAGAATCTTGATAAAGCACTTGCTAGATGTGAGGACACTAACTAAACTGGAAAAAGTGTCATTTTTTGGTTAGAGTGGGGATAGTGCTAGGACACAAGGTGTCTAAGTCTGGTTTAGAGGTTTATAAGGCCAAGGTAGAAGTTATTGAAAAATTGCCCTCTCCCATTTCTGTAAAAGGGGTGCGTAGTTTTCTTGGTCATGCAGGATTTTACAGGCGATTCATCAAAGATTTTTCCAAGATTGCAAGACCTATGTGCAGTCTCTTGGAG
>JAJOOF010002003.1:0-23604 GCA_029582545.1 Solanum lignicaule
TTTATTATTATACATACATAATATATTATATTCATAAACAATTTTAAAGATTTTATATATGTTTCATCAAAATTTATTTATAATTTACTTATGAAAGATAAAATATCCAAGGTGAGAACATTTTTCTTATTGGTTTCATGTATATGAGTGTCTATGGAAATTCATTATGAGACTGAAAATGTCATTGTCTCTTCCTTCTATGACAAAATAGCGAATTTTGAAGTTTTATTCAGTAAATTCAATGATCCAAAGTTCTGTAATGCCAGTCATTCTAACTATTTTTTTCGTTTGAATGGATTGTTGTCACTTTTTTCACGTTTTGAATGAATTGTTTCTTTTATTTTTATGTATGGTTAATAACCGAATAATCGAACCAAACCAAATCAAAACCAAAAATAATCAAACCGATAAATGTATATTGTTGACACCCAATTTTGGACCTCCACAATATATATTAATCATCGAGCTTCCTAAATTCCAAATGATTTGAAATAATTGGCTTTATAAGTTTCAAAATAATTTTCAAGTCATTTTAAGTAGTTTGTCATTTTTATAAATTTTAAAATAATGAATATGATATTTTATATAATTATGTGTCTAATTAGTTTATTTTATGAATGTTCAAAAATTGTCTCAAAAGGGTTTTAGCTTTATTTAAATATTTGGTTATTTAGTTTAAATTAATTAATAGCTTATACTTCTAGTTAATTAGTTTATAATTAATTTAATTATTATAATTATGTGTCTAATTAGTATATTTTATGAATGTTCGAAAATTGTCTCAAAAGGATTTTAGCTTTATTTGAATATTTTGGTTATTTAGTCGTTTATATTGTTAAATTAATTAGTTTATACTTAAGTTAATTATTTTATTTTGTTAAGATTAAGAAGCTCGTTAATTAATTAATATCAATTTATCTTGTTTAATTACTAGCCGAATCTACCTTAGCTAAAATCTAATTGGCTAAGTTTTTCTAACCCCCCTTTCAACCGACCCCACCCGCCCACTTATTTTCCAATTCAAGAAGCTGCCAGCCCATATAATAATACATGCATGTAGCAACCGACCCCTTCCAACAATATAATAATACAATACATGTACCAACCGACCCAACAATATATTATAATAATACAACAACATACACTAACTGACCCCACCCTTTTTTTTCCTTTTTAATTCCTAAACATACAATACATACATTCAAAACATTTATACATACGTACAGCAGTAACCAATGACCCCCCACGTTCTCTTTCTTCTCTAGCATTCAAAAATGTCAAAGTAGCAGCAGCAATTCAGCAGAATCCACGGAAAAGCAAGCGTCTGCCCTCACCAACTCGTTCTAGCCTGCTGCCTTGTCCGGATTTTCTGGAATTTTGGAGAAAATCTCGTCCCAGCTGCTCCCTGTCTCTTGAAGAAGGATTTTGAACTTTGAATTCGGAGGAGAATTCCGTTTCTGCCTCTGTTCCTATCCGTTCTTCATTCAAAACGTGAATTGGAATTTCCCCTATATATATGTCTCTCCTTCTCCATTTAAAGGGTTGGAAAATTTTTAGAGCAAAGAATACTTATAGCAACTTAAGCGAAAGCAGTAAAAAATACATACTAAATATATACCAAAGAACCAGAGGAGAATTAGTTTCGGTGTTGAGTTCAACATTTTACTCAAATTCCTTGATCGTTGCTCGAGTCGGAATCTCGTTGTGGTTGTGGAAAGCTACTTCTCTGCTCATTCTGTCCTTGCTCGCTGCTCTTAACGAGGTAAATCACATGTAACTCCCTTATTCAGTTTGCCCCCCTTGTAAATTTTAGACCATGAGGTGTACTTTGATCCATGCCACAATACTCTCGCATGATATGTTAAAGCTTAAGTCGTCTTCTTAATTTTTATTTTTTTTAAAATTTTTTTTTTCTTTTCTTCTGAAATGAGTAGTGCAGGTTCTGTTCTTAAGATGATTTAGTATATGTTTTGAATTGTTCTCTGTTTGTAGTCGTCCGAATTGGTGGTCGTTGTGCTTGCCTCGAGTTTTAGCATGTCTTATTGGCTAATATGTTGTTGTTCTGTTCTCTTTTGATAAAATAGGATCCATGCTTGTTGTTATGTAGTTAGAGGATGCGAATGAGTTTATACAGTCGTATTTAGCTACTTCCAAGCGCGAGCTAGCCGATGTTCATGCTTATTCCCGCATCCATTTTAGTGTTAATAATCATGTCATATTTGTGGAGTTTATTTGAAAGTGTTGAGCGGTCATTATTGGTGCATTATCCTATATCTTTCATGTATAAGAAGTGATTATTTAATGTGATTTTTTATTTGCAGACATGTTAAACTTCTTCTCTTGCTCTTTTGTCAAAGTTACAATTTTTAAATTGTTGCTATCACTATTATTTTATTTTATTTTTCTACCCATGTTTAAAGGTTTTGCTTTTGAATTGTCGGCAATTCTTTGAAACTTAATCTTTCTTGCTAATGTGTGGATCTTTCTTATTTTTTGAATAAAAAAAAAAAGAAAACAGTTAAGGACATTTGAAATAGTACTGTTACATGCTAGAAACCCATGACTTTAGTTGATAGTATTTAATATTAGAAACCAAATTTGTCGCCTTAATTTTGGAGTTGATAGCTTAAAAGATCATTCAACTTTAGGGATTAATCTAGCAAAGTCATTAAAGTTTTTTTTTTTTTTTGTATCAATAAAAATCACTCAATTTAGATTTTTTTTGTATCAATAAAATCACTCAACTTAGACATTTGCGTTGGTAAAATCACTCAACTAGATCTATCATTAATTTTTTATGTCATATAAAATAGACCCTACAAATAAATAAAATTAAAGAAAGCTAATTTAATTCCTTTATGGGTAAACTTCATTGGTGAAACAAATACTCTTATTGTATTATCTTAATTTACTAATTACTAAAAAAAAAAAGAAATGACTAGGAGTTTCATTTATTGGTCCACTAGCGTATCTGTTTCTTAGAACTAGCACAAACAAATTATCGATGAAATTTGTATTCACAGATCTAATTAGGACTCATTAGACCGAATAAGAGTACTAAAATGTTTAAAATTGTGATAAATTTAGTTAAGTGATTTTATTGATACAAAATAAAATTTGATGACTTTGTTAGATAAATCTCCAAAGTTGAGTGACATTTTGAGATATTGACCCCTTAATTTTTGTGCCTTACTAGTATGATCTTAAAAAATGGAGTTTGGAATTGACTTTGCCCTCATAATTAATTACTGTGTTGTTTTATTGTAAACCTTGACAAGAGTTCTTAAATATATATTTTTTTTATATATTTTTTGTTAGCCGGAAAGTGAGTCTGTTCACTCTTTGATGCCTTATGATGTTGATATTCTAAGTTAGTTTATATTAACTTGTGGTCGTTGGTTGATCATCGCTTTTAATGCATTAGGGTATTTAGGTGGGTATTTCTTTTCATACCTACCTTACTTGGTTCTTGTCGTATTTAATTACTACTAAATAAATAAAAAAATGTTTAGTGCCTATGATGATATCCAAGTGGTATCATTTATTTATTTATTTATTTTTCTCTATTTTCTTATATTAAATCATTGAATTGTTACTTACATTTTATTTGTTTGTGTTTGCATGTGTAATCTATCCAGTCCTCATGGATTCTATTCTTGCATTTTCCTATTGGGCCACGGAGGCCCAATTATTTTTATTTGAGTCAGCCTGCCCCCTTAAAAATTGAAGAATAAGTCCCGAAAAAGGCGTACAGGTTGCAAGAGATCGTATATGTTAAGCATGCATAATAAAGTGTTGCAAATCGGAAAGATTGAGGAAATTGAGCCAAAAGCCCACATTTTGAAAAATTGTATTTTGTTATTCTGGGCCTAAGCCTACTCATGTTTATTATTTTGTTAGTGTTTAGGACAGGTGAAATATTGGGCCTAAGGCCCAAAGAAAAAATATTTATTTTACGTTAATATAGGATAGGTACAGGTGACTCAAATGGGCCTTCGGCTCAAAATGAAAATGGGCCCAAGTACTGGTCCAGGCGGACAGAAAGAACCATTCTTGGGCCAAAATCTCTTTCCCTCTTTGTTTTATTATGTTTATTTACTTGTTAATATTTGCCATTAATCTTAGGGTCGAAAAGTTCAAATCCCCGAAAGACGCTCATTTCGTTTTAACAATTTAACTAAATCAATCATGTTTCAAAAGACTTAAAAGAATAAATTTTGAGAAGTGTCTCACTTAGATTGTAGGTCAATATTTTCCTTTTCCCCTTTTATAACCGTATCAACTGTAAAATAGTTCAATCGTTCTATTCAAATTAAGTTAAAGTACATTTAGCCAAAAATTTAATTGTTGGAAAACCACATTAGTGGATATTCTAGGTGCTTTTAAAACCTTCCCAGAATATTAATAAGAACCTCGAACCCCTTTACAACTTTTCACTAGATTCTTGTTTTAGTCTTGTGGAAAGGAATAGTTTTCTTGATTTTTTCATAAAAAATTAAGTAGCGACTCTTAAAACCAGTCAAATTATTATTTTAAATAAAACATATATTATATTTGGTTTGGTTTGGTTTGGTTTTGATAATTTTAAAACCGATTAAGTTGATTTTTTATTTTGACCAATAACCGACCTAAACCAACCCGTGAACACCCCTGGGAAGTAAGATATCACAGGAATCTAAACCAAAATAATAATAACACAGGGACAAACAATTATTTTCCCTATAATATATGTACCATCGAAATTATTTTGACATATGGCTCTTTTTCCTAGGCTTGTCTTGAAATCATTTTTGTGATGTAACTAAATTTTAAACACGAATATGTTTGTCCAATATTATTTTTGCTTGTGCTGCATATTACGAAGCATTGAAGAAAGCATAGTTAAGATGGTAAAGTGACTGAAGACTTTGTTCCAAGGCACCTACCGATGCGACTGGCGAAACAAAATCATATGATAGTGTCAACAACTATCCAATAAAGCCAAGAAGTGAAGAACTATCCAGTGTTATTGGGCAGATTTGAAGAAAAAGACCAGAGAAACGTACTTCAAATTTCTTTAGATGGTCAATCTTATCTCTTTTAGTTCATACATTTGTAAAAGGAAGTTTGAGGTTGATAACTCAACTTTTTCATTGGCTTTTATGATTTTTTATTATTACTTAAGAATCCTCACTTGTAATATCATCATAGAGTGTATTATAAACTTTATGATGATCATAGAATATCTAATTTTCTCTAGCTCGTATTTTCTTCATGATTGTTAATTAGTAGAGGATAGGTATCACATTAGGATTGATAAGATAAGGTCTAGCGTTCCTTACTTTGTACTTAGTCCTATTGAGAATTTTTTTTTCCTATTTATTATTAATAAAAAAAAGCCACTAGACCACTGTCTAGTGGTATAAATTTGCTCAAAAAAAAAAAGAGAAGGAAGACGAAATGACCTAAGAAAAGTTCTCCATCTTTTGTGGCTATTTTCAATCTATTTTAGAAAAAATCCAAAATAGACTTATTGCCAAAAAAATATTTGACTAATAGATAATATTTATTCTTTCTTTGTAAAATCAATTGCTTGATAAGTGAAAATTATTGGATTTTGAACTGATTGCCCTTTCAATTTTTTGTTCTTCCATTTTTAGCTCCTAAAAAAATTAACCCTTTCCTAAAACAAATTCAATTTTTGTTTTGGATTTTGAAGTGATTGCAAATTTTATGTGACACGAACTGCAATGTCAACGTGATTGAGAGTTACTTTACGTTAAAGTGATTTAAAAAGTTGAGTTTCATCAAATTTAAGTGCTCATTAGATAAAATTGTAAGTAGAAAAATCCAAATTATAATTCAAGCCAAGTATAAAAGTCTCCCAAATCATTCCGCATATTAGATATACTTTGCAATAATACAATAACTTCTCAGTGGGCTTATCACATCAAAGGCAAAATAAACCCTTATTGACATTTATCTCCAACATAGTAGATACACCATTATATATGTGTGTATATTTTTTATGAACCAAATCAATATTTTATATTAACCTGAGATCGTTATGAGAATCTATAAACTTCAAATGAAGAATCCACCTTTATGATTAGAGTGATGAGAAAATGGGGACACCTGGTAAGGAAGTTCCAGCATCAACGATGAAGACATTACCCGAAACATATTCAGAAGAATCGTGGATTAAGTACCTCACCATTGATGTTAAAGCTGGATCTATCGTTCCCAATGTTCTTAGTGGAACCGTTCTCCTAGTATAATTATCGAACCATTTCTTTTCGATAAGGCTCCCTGTTATCTCTGATTTGAAATATCCTGGGGCTATTGAATTCACTCTGATCTTGTCTACTCCCAATTCGACTGCCATAATCTGTCATTCATTAATATATATTGAGATAAGTGTCAAAAACACACCTAAATTATCCTTTTTTTTTAGTTTCATACCTAAACTATTGAGAGTGTGGATTTCATACATAAACTATCACTTTCTAATTTGAGAAACACACATAAATGGTGTGTGTAATGCACTCTCTTTTATTTGAAAAAACCTTGACACACAACATTCCACATAAATAAAATATTTCACCTTGATAAAAATTAAATAATAAACTATTAATATTAATTAAAAATTAAAGATTAAAGTATTACTATCGAAAAAATATATTTAAAAATAAAATTTAAATTATTTTTCTTATCCCACTCCACCACATCCCTCCCCCTCCCCCCCCCCCCCATAATCCCCCATCCTTTTTAAAAAAAAATCTTTTATAAAATATTTTTAAAAAATTCATACTTCACCCTCCCCAAAAAAAAAATCCCTCCACTCATAATTTTTATTTTTTTACATTTTTCTCATTTTGTGTTAGATATGTACGTACATATATTTTTAGAAAAAAAAATTCTACTAGTGCACCGAATATAATATAAATAAATTAAAAAATTAAAAAAGTCTTGCCGCGGCAAGTAAAAAATATTTTCGATATGTATATATCTAACACAAAATGAGAAAAAATGGAAGCTGAAGGTTAGGTGAGCTAGGTGGGTAGAATTATTTTTTAAAAAAGATAAAATAATATCTAAATTAGTATTTGAGGAGGGAGGGAAAATGAAATAAGAAAAATTAAATACTTTTATAAAAGAAATTTTGAATTCTTTTTTGCAAGTAGGTACCTTAGTGAGCATGTCAAGAGCCATTTTTGAAGAACCGTAAGCAAGACTCCTTATGAATGCTCCCCGATTCAAACCAGCCAGTGAAGAGATATTAATAACAGACCCTCCGCCCTGTTTAGCATCGCGCATACGTCTACATACATATTTAGACACCAACCATGCCCCTTTTAGGTTCGTGTTAAAGACATTGTCCCACTCCTTCTCTGGCAATTCTAGTGAAGAGTGCACATTACCTATACACATTACATACTTAAAAATTAAAATTTCTTATCGTAGACCTCAAATATTTACTCAATTATAGATTACCTGTAATGCCGGCATTGTTAACCAAGGCATCAATACGTCCAAATGCATCCCAAGCTATTTGTACAGCGGACTCAATTGTAGCACCGTCAGCTGTAACATCAAGTTGGATCGCGATTGCACGTGGAGGTCCCTTTGAATTACTATTAATTTGGTTGCATAGAGATTTCAGTCTGTCAACACGACGAGCAGCAGCAATGATGTTGCAACCGGCTTTGGCCAAGTTGAGACAGAACTCTAACCCGATTCCTGACGATGCACCGGTCACCATCACTACTTTTCCGCTAAGGTCCTTCCACGGCTCCATTTTTATTAATATACTTTGGTGTATATGCAGCCAATAATGTAATAATTGATTGGCTATTTATAAGAGATATCATATTATAATTAATCTCAACAAATCACATATGAGAGAACAACAATTGGTTGGGTCCCCCTTGTAAACATCATGGGAAATTGATGGATTAGAGATTGCCAAGTTGCATTAATTGCTACACATGGGATTTTGATACCCAATGAGATCAAAGATATACATATCACTAGATAAGGACTCTTTCCCTCTTTCTTACTCTCTATACAAACAATGGCGGAGCCAAAAATTTCACAAAGGGTGTCCAGAAATAGCACAACAAAAACTCTTTTCAAAAAGTAAAAGTAATGAGATTCGAACACACGAGCACTTCCTCATTCTGAGGTAAAACCATTGAGCTATAACAATTAACCGCCTGTTATGTTAAGAGTGTCAAAAATATGTTATTTAATCATTTCGTGTACCATTTTACTTGTATATACAAATAGTAATAATGCAATTGATACCAAATATATATATATTCGACGTATTATGTGAAGCATTGTTTGAACTAGAATACAAATTGTTATAACACAATTGATACAAAATATAAATATGGTTGATATAAAATATAAATATAGTTAATATTGAATACAGTGGCAGAACAAGAATTTTGACTAAGTGGTATCAAAATATAAAGAAGTAAAATTGCTAGAAGCCAAGAAGTGTCAATATGTGATATATATATATATATACACATCAAAAATATTTTTATTTGGCTACAGAATATAATTTTCCGACGAAGGAGCCGACACCCCTCATCAAGTGTATGTGGCTCCGCCACTAATTCAATACATGTTTGTCATTGTAATGTTCCATTTCTTGTGAATTTGCTTTTAATTGTGAAATAACCATTTTGACCTTCCCCGTAGCTTTTTCATGCTTAGTTTGTATTTCCGAAATGGTTGATGTAGTCCCCGATGTGATCGCGTGTGCTTTTGGTGATTTGACCCCTTTTGAGTTGAGAATTCTTGATAGGGTTGACTTTGGTCAACACTTTGAGTTTTGAGCATTGGATGTGAATTCCGTTAGTTCCATCGCGTCCGTAACGTCGAGTTTGAGCTAGTCCGGCGGTTGCTAAGGTTTCTGAGGCCTTGGATTGAGTTTTGAGCGTTTGGGCCAAAAGTTGTATTTTAGCCTTAAGAGTCTTTCGGGAGGGTAATTTCATAATTTGACCTCTTTTCGGAAATATGATGATTCCTTTGAGTCCAGAATGCCGATTCTAATGGGGTAGCATGTTCAATTTATTTTTATCGGACTCAAGGTTCGGTCGGAGACTTGAACTTAGCCTTTTATGTTTTCTGGTTCAAGAGGCCTCGTGAGTCCTCTAGCGTGTTCGGGGAAGGAGGGTGCCTGGGGCACCGCGTTCGCAAGTGCACTATGCTCCGCGGTCGCAGAGATGTTCCCGCGTTCACGAGCCTCAACGGTCTAGTGAGCCGCGTTCGCGACCCTTGACCCACATTTTCGGAGCCCAATTTTCAGACTTGGAAGAGTATATTCAGGAATTCATCCCATTTTTCACATTCCACCATTTTCACTCGGTTGGGAGCTTAGGAGACGAGATTTTTAGGGGTGTCTTGAGGAGATTCATTTGGGTAAGTGTCTTTATCAATTATTTAACAATTCCTTCTTTTTTTATCTTTCGAAAGCTCTTAAAATCTTGAATTCAAAGTGGGTTATTGGAGTTTTTTCTCCCAAAGTTGAAAAATTAGTAAAACCTTGATTTGGAACATGTTCCTTGATCGATTTAGTGGGTTTTTCAACCATAAATCTCTTTTAGTTAGTAGAACTTGATTTTCAACAAAAAAATATATATATGAGAAATCCTTTCGATTTTCGAAGTGATTTCTGGACCATTTTACACTAGTTTCAAACCCTATCAATATGGGTGCTATTCGACTCCTTTTTATGAACTTTTTCCATTCTTGATAGTTAAGGATCGTTCCCGTTAACATGTGATTAAGGATTTGCTCCTATAGAGTTGTTCGGGTGAAGTTTCGGCCTTGAGATAGGTTTTTCTATCCCTCTTTTAGACCGAGATGAGTAATTAACATGTTCTTAGGAAGTCAACAGTTAACTGAGTAGTAGAATGTGTTTTAGAAGTTGGTAAGTGTTGATCTCGATGTTTTACATCGTATGATGCCTTATTGTGATGTTTAGCATGTGTGGAGGCTTGTGTGGTACTGTTAACTGTTGTGGAAAGTCTGCGATATTTGAGTAATTGCCCAAGCGAGGGAATCTGTGACTTATCTTATTTTTGACATTGACATGCCCGAGGTAAGGGCTTGAGTTGATTTATGAACATCTTAAAATGAAAGAAATGATTTCTAAAGTGCTAAAGACTGATTTCAAATGGATTCGTCCAGCTCTATCATTTGAGAAAATATGTCATGACTTGTTAAATTTCGAAACTTGGTACAATTGAAACCCTATGATGGATTGATTATGACTTGTGTTGAATGTGTTGTGATGCATTCATCCTCATGCATCACATCATTGTTCATGAAAATATGAGAAAGTGGAAAAATACTATCTTTCTAAGAAAGAAAATGTGACACCTTACTAATATCATTGACCACGCTGAGATGGCAAATTGACGAGACATTGAGAAATTGAGATTGGTATATGAATTGTGAGTCTTACATGGGTCCTAGTCTAAAATTTAGAGACTCGACAAGGTGTATACGACAGGTTGTGCGACGACCTTGGTACCATCACATCATCCAATCATTCCATCATCTCATTGCATCACATTGGTCAGTCAAGTTGTGTCGTGTGACTTCTTTATATGTTGATTTGATTATTATCTGTACT
Organism: Solanum lignicaule; assembly: GCA_029582545.1. NCBI lineage: Eukaryota > Viridiplantae > Streptophyta > Magnoliopsida > Solanales > Solanaceae > Solanum > Solanum lignicaule. The sequence continues at coordinate 10,634 of JAJOOF010002003.1, forward strand.
CTTATGTGTTTACTTTACTCGCGCTATTTTATATAAATTGGTGGCATCAATGCCGGAATAGGACTTTTCTGTGTGCAGGTAGAAGCATTCATAGTTTACTTATTAAGTATATTTAATTGTTTATACTTAGTCGGTCTAACCTACTGAGTGCTTGTGGATTATACTCACCCCCTACATATGTTATCCCTTTTATGAGGATCCTAGTCAAGGTGAGCCTCATAGCAGTTGATTGAATTCCAACAGAGTTCCCTCTTTCAGAGTTGTGGTGAGATCCTGCTTTTCAGAACGTCATTAGTCTCCATCCATCGTTTAAAGTCTTTAACATTCTTTTCGAAGACTTGAGATGTATTTCATATTCAAGAAAAATGTATTTGATGCTCTTTATACTTATGATACAACGTTTCGGAAGTCTCATATGTGTATTTCTTTTGGCTTACATGCCTTTTGGGAGTTCTCGGGTGTGTGCTATCATCATCTCGGCTTTTAGGTTGTGACAGCCATATTATGTGAAATGTTGTTTGGGCAATAGAGAGGAGGCAGAGTGGGAGGAGATAGAAATTTGTCATAAAACTCTAACTATAGCTATGACCAATTATTTATTTTACCTGCATCAAGTTTCACCTGATCCTTACCAAGTTTATAAAGCTACTCTTTCATGGTTACATAAATATTGTAGCTTACTTAATATCATTACTTCTTCCGTTTTAATTTATGTAGCATTGTTTGATTTTACATAAAACTTAAGAGAGAAAAAAAAAAGTCTTTTGAATTTTGTGGTCTAAAACATTCATGCACCTTATGCGAGTATAAATTATATTATTAAAGGTAAAAGAAAAAATTTAAAATTAAATTATCTTTCAATTAAAAAAAGAAGAAGGAAAATCCACTTAGCTAGCGTGCTCCTCGCGTTTGCCTTTTTACCCTTCATTTTTCTAAAGTGAGATATGGTTTATTGTACTATTATTGCATTGTAACATTGTATGTGACTTGTCTTTTTTGTAAGAAGCTTGATTGGTATGGACCTACTAGATCATTCATAATGGGCTTCGGCCTATTTGCGATTATTTTGGTAATGATTTTGTAGGTTGTGTTACATAGGCTTATGAGCCTGAAGCCTCTAAGTGTATTTACTCCTTTTACTTTGGGAATTAAACATACATGGGTCTTATTTAAGTCCTTAGGTATATATTCTTCTATGAAGGCTTTAGTACATAGATTGTTAATGGAATCCCCAACTATGTCCCAATATATTTGGTAAAAGTTGGGATGTAGACCATCGGGGCCTGGCGCTTTACAGCCCTGGAAGGAGAACATAGCCCTTTTGATCTCTATGGTCGTGGGTAGAATACCTAAATCTAATGGGATCAGTGGGTTAGGATCTTTACTTGGCATGGCTCCCTAGTGTAACACACTTTCTAACGTACATAATAGGCTTTTAAAGAAGGTATGAGTTAGAACTAAGATGTTTGGTAGATTATACATCCAGTCTCCGACATCATTCACTAGTGCCATAATCCTATTTCTTCTTATCCTATTTAGGTTTGTAGTGTGGAAGAACCTAGTATTTGAGTCCCCATCATTTAGCCAGTTTACTCTTGATTTTAATTTCCAGAATTCGTCTTCCATTCTTAGAACATTGTTATATTCTTGTGTTAGCTCCACTTCTAGGTTCTGGAGGTAAAGATTAGACACATAACTAGGTGAATTTTGAATGCCTACAATGCATTTTAATAATGTTCTTTTTTCATGGAAAATATTCCCAAAGGTATGTTTGTTCCAAGAAGTAACTCTACACTGAAACTCATGGATGGCGTCTACTATGTTGTTCTGCCCAAACCAACACCTTTTAACAATGTCAATGAGTTCAGGATGGGTGGTCCACATAGTTTCAAAGTGGAATATATTATGTCGGCATACCAACCTATTCTAAAACAAGGAAAGTAATAGTGGACAATGATCAGAGTGAGTGCGCGGTAAGTGGTGTACTTGCACGTTTGGGAATTTTTGAAGCCATTCATTATTAGCAAATAGCGGTCAAGTCTTTCTTGTATAAGTTTTGTTTTTTCCTTTTAAGCGCTTATTTGGCCATGTGTAATCCCCCTCCCCCTTAAAGCCCATATCAATCAATTCACAATAGTTAACCATATCCCAAAATTCAATAATACGAGGGTCTATTTACCAGTCTATTTACACCTTTTTCAGAGCTACACATTAGTTCATTAAAATCACCTCCTATTAGTGTAACACCTCACAACTCTATTCTTATAATATGAATCGTTCGTTGTAAGTATATAAGCTTGAACTAGGTGATTTCCTACTTGGTAATGTGTTTTAAGGTTCTTTACCAAATGTATGTAGGGTATCGGAAGTGACTTAGGATCATAAGGGACCTCTAACACCAAGCCAAATTCAAAGCAGGATCATAAAAGACCTCTAACACCAAGCCAAATTCAAAGCATTTCTATTGGCTAAGTTTTCACATGAGTCCATATAAGGGTCCACTTCAAACAACCATATATCTTAGAATATGAAGATTTAGGTAATCCACAACCTATCAAATTAAATATCTATGAGTCCTCTTTTCAACGCCACCAAGTTTGCATTAACCCAAGTTTTGAATAAAAAGTTATGATTGATTTACTAAAGATGCTCTAACCTGGCAGCAGCTCCGCGATGGCTTCGCGTTACGGAGTGAATACGGACCTCATTGTCCGCTGGAATAAAATTCCAACTTCCAGCTCTTTTTATTTATTTTTTAAGGATATTTTTGTCCTAAAAACTATTATGGAGTCATCTAAATAGCCCTAAATGCGTAGAAAATCAGCTTTTTTAATAATTTAATCCTCTTTTTCACTCCTAAAATTCTCATCTCAAGAACTTCAAGAACATCAAGACTAGGGTTCATCTTTCAATATTCTCCATCAAACTTCCCTACTAAGGTATGTAAGGCTTCAATGAGAGTATTTATTTCACTCTTATGCTTAAAGTATTTTGATTCTCAATAATTTCACAAGATTATTAGAAGTAAAGCTAGGGCTTTTATAAAATTATGATCTTTCTTCAATAAGCTATGTTTTCATCATTTCACTTTGATTTTGAAACCTTATGGTACTTATTTAGCATGATTTTTATGGTCATTCAAACCCTTATGAATTTTAAGTATGAAAATAAGCCTGATATGAATTACAACCTAAATACATGTTATCTTAAGATAAATTTTGAGTTTAGCCTCATATATGATTCAAGATGATAAGTGGTTTTCATACCTATGAGCATTATATGAATATATGTTGTTTTTGGAGGACTATTTAGTACCGAGAGGATGCGGGTTTAGAAAATCCAAGTCCCATAACTACGCGCCAACGTAGGATTATGTTTCACCACTTTGTCTATTGACCTTCTGGACCTGAAAGACTCAAATTAGTGGATCAACATAGATATGATATGGTCTTATACTCTGGTAAAGTATATGGAAGCCCTCCTAACTGGTTAGCTGTTGGACATCATGAGCTCATATGGTGTATGTCGGTTATAAGAAACTCCCTAGTTATGCAAATTGCATGACATGTTTTAGGTCTATATGGTTCATTTTAAGTATGTTATTTTATGTATATGATTATTCAAGACTATTGGATAGACTCAACTTTATGTATATGTACCTTTGAAAATAGATTTTTATGATACTTGGTCATGAACTCCAACTATTTTCTCTTTAGTTCTTTCACTATGCATATGATTTTGGCAACCTTATTTGACTATCCTCATTATGAAATTTTACGATTATGTTAGTATCATTTACTTACTCAGTATATTGCACGTACTGACGCATATATTTCCTTGTGCTGCATCTTTTTATGATGTAGATTCTAACATTCGTACTTAGATTCGTGGCTAGTGAGGTTGTAGCACTCCCAGATAGCTCTTGATGAGCCCTCCTCATTTGGGGACACCATTGTTTTAAACTGTCAACTCATTTCCTTATGTTGTCTTTATTTTGAGGTAGTTGAGGGCCATGTCCTGATAAACTTGTTCCCTTAGGTTTAAATGTTAGAGGCTTAATTCAGACATTAATTGTTCACTCATCATGGATTTGTTGATTTCCTTATTAAGACTTATTAAGCATATGTTTCAGCTTCTGCATTAGTTTCATATGATATGCTTTGATATGTCATGCCAAGGGTTAGCTTGGGGCCACTCGTGGTTTCGAGTACCGTGTCTCGGCTGGAGCGTAGATCTGGGTCGTGACAATTAGCCAGCTTGCCGTTATATTTTTTTATTTTTTTGAGAATGCTCCAAAGTGCTATTCTTTTTTTTCTAACAGTGCAAGCATGTATACAACTAAATAGCCAAAAAACATTGGTAGAGCGTACCTTAATCATGACATGAGTTCATGTCCCGAAGTTGTAATATTATCCACATCTAGGAGGTTGTAATCCCACAGGATGACTAGTCCTCCGAAGTTTCCCACAAATGGAACTTCTATCATTTTTGTGAATGGGAACTCTACTATTAGAGTCTGGTGGTCTTGTATTTTTGTTTATACTAAAGCTATCATGACTATCCCAATCAATTAGAGATCTAAAATTCCTCCCCAAGTTCAGTACATTACAGCCCCTACAATTCCAAACTATGAAGTTCATTGATCGATTTAGGTTTGGTGGAACTATCATTGGTACCATAGTTGCATCTGAGGCGGTCCAAATCCTCAGGGTTGGATCCATAACAACTATGAAATTTCCTATTTCTTGGGAGCGAGGAGCACGAATGTCCAGGAAGGCTTTCCTTATGTTTGGTGGACATATTAAAATGCATTTTTTCTTATAAATTTCTTTGAATAGCATTACTTTTACTTCTTTTAACACCCAGATTTTTGTACGGGTTGCTCTCATCATTTCCATTGCCTCTTCTAGTTCCCGAATACCCCGATTTGGTTTTACGATCTACGACTGTTGTGTCGTAATTTTCCTATCTTTAGAAAACTCACCTTTCGGAATGTTCTAAGTATAAAACATTTTAAGAAAAATACTTAGAAAAGAGTCGCCACTTAATTTTTTAAAGAAATTAAGAAAACTTATAATTTTCAAAGATTTAAACAGAAAAAATCATTTGAAAATACCAAAGAGGGTTCGGGGTTCAATTTACACTTCGAGAAGGGTTTAAGCATTCAAAATGTCCGCTAACATGCGGTTGACCTGCGACTTGACTAAAATATATTTTGACTATTTTTTAGAAAAAAGATGATTTAACATAAGAATAATAATTTACAATATTTGGTTAACTTTGAGAAAAATAGTTAAATAAATGACCCAAAATGAAACATTTGATTAATAAAACTAAATTTATTTAATTCATTTTAAGATAATAATTTAAACCAATTTAATAAATTAAAGCATGAACATCATTATAAATTAATTGGCTAACCTTTTTGAGCAAATGACTAAGTAAGTATTTTTTTTTAATTAATTGAAAAGGTTTTGACTAACATTTATAAAGTTTATTTGAGAAAAATACTTTAACTTAAAACAATTTTAAAATGAATAAAATGTGATTAAGTGGAAAGCATTAAAGAACGTCTCTTTTAAGAACCAAAGGTTTAACTTAATTGAAGATATAAAGTTTTGATCAATATACTCGAATAATAAGATAAATAAACACAAAAACATGAAATGTATTAAAATTAAAACCAACACAAAGAAAATAACTCATATTTTGGGGAATCTAATTAAGTTGATTAAAAATTATAAAGTTAGAGTTAAACAACAAACAATGAATAATCACAATTAAATAATTAAAGAGTAAGGGAGAAATTGAATTTGGGCCTCCTTTTGGGCCAAATTCGCTGAAATTTTTGGGGTTTAATCCTAAACCCGTTTTTGTATACACCTGATGTATATTAGTGTATATGAACGTATATATCAGCTCTTTTCATGTATCTCTTGCTTCCGAACACATGTATCTCACCTCAGTCCTGTATTCCCACATTTTCAACCGGTATATCAGTGTATACAGCTGTATACAACTTGTATACGACCCATTTTCGACTTTTTCGGGACCTGTAATTTAACTTTCCAGCAACTCGAACAGGATGTGGCCAACTCGATAAAGATCTCATCTCAACGAAATGCAGGGATGGAGTCCAAAATGGACTCGAATAATATTACATACAAGAAAAAGAAGAAGTGAACAAATTAGTATCATTTAATTAATCAACTAAACATATTTAAACAATTTAAACCCCCAGATCTATCAGCATACTTCCCGATAGATTAAAAAATCACATTATTCCATTGGCACTCAAATGAATACATATAACAAACTATTTTTATGATTTAGCATTTATGATTCAACAAGATTAAGAGGAGAATAGAATTGAATACACTTGATCAATTTTTAAAGCTACTGTTAGCCCACAAGGATAAGGCCAAACAATTTTGATAAAGTATGAAAGTGGTTGCATTATATCTCATGAGGTAAGGAATTAGATGCACTTTGCTAATACCTATCTGGAAAAGTAACAATACAATTTCTAGCATTCAAATGATCCTAAAGCTTCACAACATAAAGATTCGCAACAAATGTAATATATTAAGAGAAATGATTCAAACCAGTTTGTCGGCATTCGGAAAATCAATAACAAGATACACAAATTATGCGAGATGCAAATTAATAAGACTTTAGATGAAGACATCGACACATCATGAGATAAGAATCACAACTGGATGGCACATGAAATTTAAGGGAAGAAGTAAATAGGAAACAGAGGCATAGTGATATAGTATTCAAACGATAGACATTTGAAATAGGACTCGACCAGACAAACACCGACTGAGCTTAAATCGAGATGACATGGATCAAGGCGAGTTTGCCGAACTACACACGAATGCATCTAGAAGTTGACACCGGAATGTGTTAAAATCATAACCAAAGATACTCGGGACTACACTAGTGTCCAGACATTATAAGTTAAAGACGGGTCTACATATAATATGACCGAAGCAAGAGCTTATGTTGTATTGCTAAATGCAGTAACAAACCATTTGGTGGAAAACAAGTAGCAATACACATTAACTTGGGCCATATCACATCCAAATGTAGATTCATGGTAAAAAATTATTAAGGCAACAATATTTCATCAACATATGAGCTATACTGGAACTAAACAGCAATTCCAAGGGAAAGGGGCGAGAAATTAAACATATTCAGAAAGCTCAATATTATAACTAGGGCAAATCAAAGCATACATAAAAATTTAAACAAGAACAAACTCAGAATCAAAATCATTAAGACGTAGGCTAAATACACGAGACAAACATGATGATCACAAGAACGTATTAACAATACACTAAAGATTTCATATAACGTTGAAATGAAATAAACTGAAAGAAAAGAAAAATGAAAGGAATGTTACCTTCTTCGAGGCAGCAAACGGGAGACAACGAGCTTAACTTCGAAGAAACTTCCACCAACACAAGTTTGATTTAAGAAAGCGGAGAATCGACACAACACTTTTATAGAAGATTAGCCTTTAGGTTATAAACCTTATGTTCTTTGAGAGTAAAAATAAACTTGTTCCTCAGAGGGTGCCCCCGAAAGCCGCCTTAAATCAATGAAGTGAAGGGGCTATTTATATATAGGGGAGATTGAGATCGAAAAAAAAAAGGAAAAAACGGGTGGATTTGGAGAGTTTTCAAATTTTGATATTTGAATTCAAACTCACTGGATAAGGCTGTAGGAGCTATCAATAGTCCCATCTCAACAATCTCCAACGGATTGATAATGGAAAGGGAGGCGTCGGGCTTGAGGTTGAGATTTGCTGCTGAATTTCTGCGATTTTACTGGGTTTGCAGCGCGATTTGCTCGCTGGTTTTGCTGGGTCTAGTCGCGTAGAGAAGAAGATGAAGCAGTGGGGTCGGGTCGTTTGCAACGTTCCTGTATTGTATGTTGTGTTGGGATGGGATGGGATGGGAATTATTTGGTATTGAAGGATATTGTCGGATTGGATCTTTTGGTATTGACATGTAAGGGAATGGGCTGATGTGAATTGGAATGGGTTGCTGAAATGAGTATAGTGGGCTTGATTAAAATAGGGCTGTGACAATGGCCCAAAGCTGGTCCAAAAGTGAGTTAAGGTAAGGTAAAATAAAAGACGAGTTAATATAAATTAATTAATGAGCTTCTTAATTTTAACGAAACAGAATAATTAACTTAATTATAAATTAATTAATTCAAAAATATAAACCAACTTACACTAAACTAATTAATAAAATATTTAACCAAAAAATAAATTCTTTTGAGATAATTTTTGAACATTCATAAAATATACTAATTATATACATAATTATCTAAAAAACATATATATTATTTAAAATTTATAAAAAGTGACGAAACTATTTAAAATAGCTTGCACACTAAATTTTTTTTTTTTCCGCAAATTTTATAAAACTACTTATTTTAAATCTTTTGAAATTGAAGAAGCTCGATGATTAATTTATGTTGTGGAGGGTCAAAATTAGGTGTCAACAACGACTATCGGGGGCGAGGGGAACTAGTTTGATGTGGTGCCTGGGAGGATGGCATTACATGTATGGGAATATTCAATGTTCAGGCCCTCCGCTCCTCTGTTGGAGGTTCTTTCTATCACTATGTTAGTTGGATTCATTTCTTGTCCCTTCATCTGGATGGTCCATGGGATAGAGCTCCTTCTTAAACTTGATGCGGGAAGAAGGACAATGGTGGTAGGAAAGGATCTTGAACCTGCATTTGGCTCAAAGGGTTGAATAGTGGTTTCTCTTAAGTTGGAAAGAGATAAAAAGGTATTTGGTGGGTCCAGAAAAACAGAGAGGGATATAGGACTGATGTCATCCAGATATGGTGGTTGTAAGCTTCCCCTGCCAAACTCATTCCCTCATAGACTACCTAAGCTAGGAAGGTGGGGTTCTAGGCTACTATCACTACCTCTTAACAGTCTTCAATGGCTGATAAAGGTAGAGCATGGTCCTGAAGTCATATTTCCAACCATGATAAAAGTACTGAGAGGGTGTTTGGATTGGCTTAAAAGTTGGTCAAACCTACTTTCAAGTTAGTTTTTGACTTCTGGAGTGTTTGACAAATATAAAAAATAACTTAGAATAATTTAGGAAGTGTTTAGTGAGGTCAAAAATGACTTAAAATAAGTTTCAAATGACTTAAAATAAGTCAAAAACTAAAAGTAGGTCTCCCCCTACTCTTTTTTTTTTACTTAAAAGTCATTTTAGTTTGACTTTTTATTTTTTATTTTAAAGCTATTTTTTAAAGTCAATCCAAATGGGCTATGAGTTCAGCAGGGAAGCCTGAGTTGCATAAAAATGTTCTCCCCTATTGTTATGGGAGTTGTTGGAAACAGAGGGTAAGGAACTGGGAAGAGGTTTGTTGGATTCATGTTGCTTTCCATGGCTTGGTTTGAAGTGGGTCTCTGAGTTTGTGAGAATAAAGTCATTCTCTGAGTTGCCCTTATTTGTTGTGATAAAAAGGGCTTGGCATTTTTGTGGTATTAATGGCAAGTCTATTGATATAGCTTTGTTAGGGATGGATATTGTGGTATTAGAAATGGAAATAGTGTTTTATGGGACTTAAGGGACTAGGTGAGGTACAATCGTATCATTAGTATTAGGGGAGGATTTTGGATTTGGGGACGCCGCCATAGTGAAGCAGATTGATGATTACAGAGTATGTCCACGGGAGGTAGATTCTCTATTTATCCTCTGTGAAAGAAATTAATAAATGTGTAGATGTACACTAATTAGTTGAAGTAGTTGGTTGTTAAATCTAATCATTGATTAAGTGAGCTTAATTAATGATGAGTAGAGTTGGTTAGAATAAGTCGGTTAGAAAGTTTGTTAGAAGTGTTAGTACTGTATATAATGTAGTACAATACATTCATTCAGTGATATGAAAGATTTTTAAATTCTTCTCTCCCAAGTAACCTTCTTTTTCATTGCATTACTTATATCAGTTGATCATGGATTATAGATAATTTGACATGGTATCAGAGCATCCATGAGTGTGAATCGAAGGGAATACTTTCACATACAGTGAAGTTTTTGAGGGATTCTATACTCATTTTCTTTGAAGCTCTTCTATTTTCTTTTCATGGAGAATCCAAGCAATTTGGGGGAAACTGCTTACGCGACTGCAACTTTCATTACGCCTTCAATTGATTACCATCATCCTCTTTTCCTGTATCCTTCAGATGCTCCTGGATCATTATCAATTGGAATTATGTTGACTGGATCGAAAAATTACACTTTGTGGAGCAGAGCTGTTGAACTAGCTTTATTGGGGAGAAATAAGATGGGTTTTATCGATGGCAGAGTGAGCCGAAGTTTAGTTCAAGGTTTATTTTCAGTTTCTGTATATTACTCTAAGTTGAAGGCTTTATAGGATGAGTATGATTTGATCATGCCTCCACCTTCATATGATTGTCCTAAGTCTAGAGAATTCTCTGATCATCTACAATATTAAAGGGTTTTGCAGTTTTTGATGGGACTAAATGATAGCTATAGTCAAGCTAGAAGTCAGATATTGATGATGCCACAAGTTCCTAACGTTAACCAGGTTTATGCAATGGTGAATCAAGATGAATGCCAGCGAATTATGGCAGACACTAGTAAAATGTTGTGGGAATATTCAATTCCCACAACTATGTACTCTTCCAGGCCTGGGGTGATACATACAAGCAGAAAATGGGCAATAATGGACAAGTTTTCTGTGATTACTGCCACACAAAGGGTCACACTAGAGGAGATTGCAACAAATTGAAGAAATGTGATTTTTATCACAAAACTGGTCATGTGAAGGCAGACTGTTTTCAGCTAATTGGGTATCTTGCTGACTACAAGGGAAAGAGACAATCTAATGCAGTAACTGGTCCCTTGGTAGGTAACAATTTGAATGATAATGCTTTTGCAGGTCCACAAAGGATGCAACCTCAGTGTTGTCATCAACCTATTCAACCTAGATATGATCCATATCCACAACAATGTACATGACACCAGGGTATAATGCCACATTTTCCACCAAATTTTTCTGGACAAAGGGAGGTCTGTCCTTATGGAAATAGAGCTGTCAATGGGAGTGTTAACATAGACGGCACATGAACTCTTTGTCACCATGAGAATACTTTTGTGAAATGGATTGTAGACACTGGTGCTACTAATCATATGATAGGTGATCCTAAGTTTTTGATGAATGGTGGTCTACTAGAACATGCAGGTTAGGTGCAGTTGCCGCAAAGGCAGCAAATGTCCATAGTTTCATCTCAGCTTTAAAAGACGGATATGACACATGGTGTGGGGACAAGGGACTGCAGTTATCAAGAGGCCAAAAACAGAGAATCGCAATAGCTCGTGCACTATTAAAAAATCCAGGGGTGGTATTATTAGACAAGGCAACGAGTGCACTGGACAGTCAATCGGAGAAATTAGTGCAAGAGGCACTTGAATGAGTGATGGTTGGGCGGACAAGCGTGGTTATGGCATATAGGTTAAGTACTATACAAAATTGTGATACAATTGTTGTGTTAGACAAAGGCAAAGTTGTGGAGAAGGGGACTCACTCTTCTTTGTTAGCTAAAAGGCCTTGTGGAGTTTACTACTCTCTGGTTAGTTCAGCATATCATCATCCTTAATTACACTACTAGAAACAAAGTTTTTTCCACTGTGAATTAGTGGGAAATTTGTGCTTCAGAACATGATTATTTCACTCATTTTCCATTGAATAAGCTCACTACGAAAATGCATGGTAGGTAATGGATTCTTACTAAAATAGTGGGGAACTTTCTAATTTTTCTATATGAAAATATTACTAGTTTTTTTCTCACTGATTCAATCAAAATATTCTGTTGAAATAAGCCACCAAACGTTTTCTCAGTGTGAAAATAGTGAATTTCTAGTAGTGGTAGGTCTTCACTATATATGACTAAAACTTGATTATGAGTTCTAGTAGTGTTAGTTCATCATCTGACTTCGAAATTTGTATTACTCCAAAAAGCAGATTCAATTTTAGATCTACAGTTGTACCCATATTTGTATAAATCTGTAATTGTATATAGTTATTCTAATTGTATATTTCTATATTTTACTTGTACAAAATAGGTAAGTACAAAAGTCTACCAACATATATAATTATACTTATACAAATACAGACGAAAATAACTCAATTATACAAATACATGTGAATTATACAAACGTATCCGTGAATAATGCAACGAGGTGTGAATTATACAAACGAGTAAGCTATAGCTACAACACATAAATATGTAAATTATAGCTAAGGAGCCTAATTAAGTTTATTATAATGGTTATTTGAGAAATTTTCCCTAAAATATATACATGTAAGTAAGGGTGTACAAAACCGAACCAAACCGCAAATCGAGTCAAACCGAGAAAAAAACCCGACTAGTGGTTTGGTATCGGAAAATAAAATCCGACTATATTGGGGTTGGTTTGGTTTTAACTAAAAAAAACCAACCCGAGACCAAATCAACCCGACATTATATATGTAATTTTAAAATTTTATTTTATACATAAAAATATTTACATTGATATAATTTTAAAATATTTCTTATACTATTTTATAGTTTTTATCTTTTAATATATAATATGAAGTTTAAAACTTAGAATTCGAAATGGTCCAATAAAGATTATAGTTCATAGCTGTTGATAATTATAATAAAACTTAAATCAAAATCAAATTAATACTAATGCAAAAAGAAAATCAATTCAACACTAAGAATGACAATAATATTGAATATTTGTTCTTTAATTTTACATTGATCTAGACAATTAAAATACATAATCTAATTTTAATTTTCCTTAAATATTTAGTAATGTAACCAATACTTATTAAACTTATTTTAGCATGATTTAGTACTTTTAAATTATGATCATTTTCATTATAACTTTGCAATATTTATTTTATATGATGATTTCATT